>BROG01000891.1:0-238619 GCA_030159075.1 Atrina japonica
GAGACCATCCGCCTTCTGCAAGTAAATGGCTTAGATGTCAGTGGGGATCGAAGTGAGAGTGGTTCAAAGTGTGATGCTCTAACCACTCGGCCATGAAGGCTCCTTAAAAGTTTTTAAAAGTAGGTCAAATTGAATTATGCAGGTCCTAAGGTCCATCACTGTGCCATTTGAAAGAGCAGATCATCAGGATTACACAAGTGGACTTTCCAAATCTCTACTCTAAGTAGTTCAAAAGAGGTCGAGGTATCATTTGGATACGCCTCTTCACAAGGAATATACGTGTGAAAAATCAGTCATATTCTAAATAAATAGAAAGATCTATAGTCCAGGTTATAGTTTTTGTCCACGAAAGACGTCGACGATTATAGTATTAGCTCTGTGGACGTTTTCTCCCAGCGTGGTAAAGGTCATTTACTGCATACCTGTTGTTGTACCGTTCATTTGTTCCTCCAATTCCCCTGTGACTGTACGCAGGCTTTCTTTACATTCTCTGTACTTAAAAAGTGTGGCAATGGATGCTGTAGTGGTAACAGCAGTTGTAACTGAAATAAAATGAATAAAAAAAGAATATAATTTCTTTATTTAACACCATTTAAATTCTAAATTCTTCAAAAGTTAAGATAGTAATCTTTTTACAATGGTTACTCTTAGACGAATTTGGCTATGCATTAAGATTTATTATTTGGCCTTGTATTATACCACTTTTCCGTTAGAAAATCTATTTAAACTGATGACGACTAATTGACAGAAACGATAATATTGAGCATTATAACTTTGGTATTATGTTTATAATATTTATTTATCTATCCATTCATTGTAGACCTGCCACTGTGATGTAAAAACTGGAGTACTAATTACAATGCCTTATATGATTTCTCTTGTACCGTTTTGATAGATTTGTTGCTAATATCAAATTGTTTATTCTGAAATTCTTGGAAATGGTAATACAAAACTTTTGAGATTATGGACTTACAGAATGATTTTTCCGGCACCTGACAAAGAATGATAATGTCATCAGTAATCCAAAGTTCACAATACAGCTTAGATGAACATCATTTAAAAAAGTGCATTGAATTATCATTATTTTGATAAAAATTATAATACAATACAATTTTATCTTCTTGCTTCTGTATTTTATTGAAATTTTAATATGCGATTTCGTGTCGTATCCACTTCTAACTAAAAAATACAAGCACACCGAGTACCCAAACCAAAAGTTTAATGCTTAATATTCTTTTTGATAAAACTTATACAGCTTAAGTAAGCATCGCATGAGAAAGTTCATTTAATTTTCGTTATATTGATATAAAATATATAATAAAACTATTTTATCTGAATTTTAATGAAAATATGCTATATGATTACATAATACGTATATATTCATAGCTTTAATCAAAGTTTAATAATTCCCTTATTTAAAGCTGAGATGAGCATCTTCTAAGACAGTTCGATTATTTTGGTACAAATTATGATATGATACGATTTTATGTTCAAGCTTCAAAGTTTAAATGAAATTTTGCTATCTGATTTCGAGACGTGTCTACGTCAAACCGAACTAACCGGCATAAAAGTCACCGCAAAAAAGTAACAATTTATTATTTCAAAATATTTTTGTAAGTTAGAAACAAAAATTACGTGAATAAAAGTATTTTTAAATTAGAGAAAAATAATGGTGATATTATAACAGACCAAAAACAAATCCTAAGTGAAGTAGAACATTTTTATTCATTTTTGTATAATAATTATGAGCATTTGATAGAGAATACTAACCTTAAGCTGATTACAGTATTCCAAAACTTAATGAGAACTAAATGAAAAAGAAGTTTTAGAAGCTCTTAAAAAATGAAAAATGATAAGTCTCCCGGATCAGATGGGATAACTTCCGAATTCCTAAAGTTCTTTTGGAAAAATCTAAAATCTTTTCTTGTTAGATCTCTCAATGATGGATATAATAAAGGGGAATTATAAAATTACCCAGAAAGAAGGAATTATTACCTGTTTACCAAAGGGAAATAAAGCCAGACACTATATTAGAAATTGGCGTCCCATTACTCTTTTAAATGTTACTAAATTAGCATCAGCCTGTATAGCTAATAGAGTTAAATCCGTCTTAGATTTTCTGATATCAGATACACAAATAGGCTTCTTAAGTGGACGATATATTGGTGAACATACACGCTTAATATATGATATAATGAATTTTACTGAAAACAATAATATTCCAGGACTTCTAATTTTAATAGATTTTGAAAAAGCTTTTGATTCAGTTGCATGGTTTTTTCTATACAAAATTCTAGATTTATTTAATTTTAATACATCGATAATTAGATGGGTGAAACTTTTAATAATAATATAAAATCAGCAATAATTCAAAATGGCATTTTATCCAAATTTTTTACAATACATAGAGGCTGTAGACAAGGGGACCCTATTTCACCTTACTTATTCATACTCTGTGCAGAGGTTCTTGCTATATTAGTAAAGAATAACAAGAATATTAAAGGAATACATGTTGGAGCTTTGGAACAAAAAATTACACAGTATGCTGATGATACAACCTTAATATTAGATGGTTCAAAACAATCACTGTTCCAACTAATAGATACATTAAAATATTTTACAAAGTTATCTGGATTAACGATAAATAATGATAAAACAAAAACTGTGTGGATTGGAAGTAAAAAAATTAGTAAAGATGTATACCATCACAGATGGAAACTAAATTTGGGTGAAACAAATTTCAACCTCCTGGGTATAGATTTTTCTGTTAATTTAAATGAAATGGTTTACATGAATTATACAAAGCAATTGAAAAAGATAGATACATTAATATCACAATGGTCCAAGAGAATTTTGACACCTATTGGAAGAATAACAATTATAAAAACACTAATTATATCAAAACTTAACCACCTTTTCCTCTCGTTGCCTAACCCTAGTGTAGAAACCATAAATATTTCAAACACTAAATTATATAGATTCATATGGCAAAATACTGTAGATAAACTCTTGCATGTGAATATGACAGAGGGGATCTTAAAATGATCGACATTAACAAATTTATGAAAGCTTTAAAAGTAGCCTGGATGAGGAGATTAGTAACATCTACCAATCATACATGGACTGAAATTTAAAAAAAACAATATTTTGATTCCAAGTTTATATCGGATTTTGGATCAGAGTTTTTATTTAAAGATAAAACCAAAATAAATGTTAATCCATTTTGTCATGATGTCTTTCAATGTTGGTATGAAACAACAGATAATTTCAAAATTAATACACATAATGCATTCCTGTCCACACCTATTTGGTTTAATAATAAAATGAAAATAAATAATAAACATTTTTATAAAAAGTTGGTATGAAAAAGGCATAAAACAATTTCAGATTTAACTGATGAAAATGGCAATATGCTTAGTTTTACTGATTTTAAGAATAAATTAAATATAGTCTCTAATAATTTCTTGTTATATTCCAGTATATGGCACTCGATAAATCACTTTAAAAAATCAGTCAATTTTAAACAATGTCCAACATAAGTCTTTGAAAGACCAATAATACCAACATTTGTAAAAATTTTAATTAATGACAAAAAAGGATGTAAAAATATTTACTATATTTTAATGACATATAATAATAACATGAAACCTACATCAGAATATAAGTGGGAAAACGAGCAAAACTTTCTTAATATGAAATGGCAACAACACTATATAAATCCTTTTAAAACAACAAAAGACGTAACCCTACAATGGTTCCAATTTAGACTACAACACAGAATTCTCCCCTTAAACTATTATCTTGGAATCACAAATAATGATAAATGTAAAATATGTGGAACCACAGAGGAAATAATAAAACATTTATTCTGCCAATGTGATGATATAAGAAGGTTGTGGAGTGATCTTTCAGACTTAATTTTAAATAAGGTGAATTTAAATATAATTTTTAATAGATATTTATAAAATAGATACTGTTTCATCAAGCAATCCTATAAATTCAATTATAATCCAGACAAAACATTTCATATATCATTCCACTAGAAAAAATATTAATATAAACATCATCCCATTACAAAAATATATGAAGCAATACTTTATTGCAGAAAAATTTGTTGCAGAAAAATCATGTAATTTAGAACAATTTGAAAAAAGTGGGATCAGTGGAAAAATCTTTTTCAATGAGCTACACTGTAGCATGCATGTGTGATATGTATATGTGTACATGATGTACACATGCTGGTGCGTGTATATGTATATTTATATCATAATGTATATGTATGCAGGTATGTACGTGTATAAGTTTACGAGAATTTTTTTTCTTTTTTATGTTATTATAATACGAAATTATATTCATTTATAAGGTAACATTATGGTCACTATGGTGTCAAATATGGAAAAAATTATTTTTCAAAAATTCGCAAAAATTAAAAGTCACTGTATATATACTTGCAGGTGGGGCAGGACTAATATGGAAAAAAGAATGAATAAGAAAAATATAATATAACTTAAAGTTAAAAATATACTTGAATTATAAAAGTTGCTTATACAATTGTATTAATTCAGTCAATATATACTTTCTAAAATGTATACATGTGTACATCTGCAGGTAATGACAACATGTTTTTAAATTGTAGAGGTGGATGCATGTATGTTGAGTGTATGTTTCGACACATTACTTTTCATGTATATGCACAAGTAAAGATTTATAGCAAACATTAAACTAATTTGTATTGTACAGTGCATATATGATATGCATGTATTTGCTTTTGGAAGTGGAAGCATGTTGTCAATATTATATCAAAAGTAAATGATGAATTATTATATATTTACAAATGTACTTGTAGTTTGACATAGCTGTATACATTTATAAAAACGTTGATAATACTTAAGATATATAAAGAGTATAAATTGACATTCATATTAAAAGAATATTACTAGTGAAAAAATTAATATGAAAAATACAAGTGATTTAGAAATTAAAATAATATTATTTACATAAATTTTAATAGTGGGTATGGTTTAGAATATGTATGGGCCAGTGGCAGTGTTTAACTTTTTTATAGACTGAACTTTTTATTATAAATATTATAATATCGAAAACAATAAATGAGTTACAGTGATATCTGGTGTGTGTATGTATATGTATGTTTATGCATGTTTATTTATGTGTGTATACATGTAGGTACTGGTATGTGTTTGCACGTACATAAAATATGAAAATTGATGTATAAATATTTGGATACATGCATGCATGTCTTTGAATATAAATGAAGATATATATATATATATATATGTGCACTTAAAAACAAGTTCAAAGCATTATTTGTACCAGGTATGTGTGTACTTTGTGTGTGTGTGATGTCTCACAGGTAGCCTGGACCTGTTTTTGGGACCATAAATGTAAACAGGCATGTCTTGTGCTTTTGTCAATAAAATGTTTAAAAAAAGTAACAATTTATGTAGGAAAAAAATGAAAGGAAAAAAGTCACAAGAAAAATGACACAGGAAAAGATTTTATATGTAGGGGGAAAGTTGCAAGAAACAAAACACAACTTTATTTTGCGATGTGTTCCCTTTTCTTTTTTTCAGTTATTTGTACTTTGTCAGTCCATCTACATTTTGTTTTTTGTTTTGTTCGTTTTCTTTTTTACACAGCATGCTCCAGTAAACTAATAAAAACTCATTAATATTAAGATTCTTTACAAATTTTATTGTCCAAAATATACTCTTAGTTGGAACAAAAATAACTAAAAGAATTCAAAACTAATTATAAAATCTATATATTACGTATCTTTATTGAAGTCTTTGATGTAAAGATTAATGCGGAATGTTTATCATTTGAGTACAGTGTATGTCATCTGTCCATTGTTTCACTTTGGAAGTACAGGTGTGAAATAACGGTCGTTCTGTAGACTCGCCATTTATAGTGGAATTGTGATCCAATTTCTATTGATAATATTTAACAAAAAAGTTACGACGACAACTTTAAGAATAATATATTAGAACTTAAAAGATGTTTGAAGACATTATCCTTTGTGCTTTGGGTGGTTTATTTTTTCTTTTCTACAAGAATCTACAGGTAATTGTTGAATAGATGAAGAGTATAGCCTTATTCAACTATTCAACAGCTAGTCGTTGAATAGATGAATGGCTTTTAGCTATTCCACTGCCGAGCCGAACAGACATTTGAACAAAAACGAAAATAAAATTATTTTAACCTTCAAATAAATTAATTTTTTTGTAATATTTCCAACAAGAATTATATTTTAATAAATCAATGTGGAGTTTTAGGCACATATTCAAATTCATTATCATGTTTTAGTTTAGATCCTTGAATCACATTACTCGCCTGACTTTCCTAGTTAACATTGTATATTTGTTATTCCGTACATCATCTGAACAATGACTTGTTTTTCACATGTAACCTGCTCACCGATGTTAGTGGCAGAAATACGTGTAACTGTGGCAGCACGTAAAAAACCTTCTTTCTTGCTTTGACAGTAAATCTCCTTTCACTTTTAAATCCCTTTTCACTTCCCTTATACCTGGCCTAATAGTATTTATCTGCATAACTTTTCTATTGTTCAATTAGCTATCCTTCAAATAAATTAACAGCCCATTTGTATTTTGTTGGTTTTCTGAGTAAATGTGGATTTCGTAATAGTATCTTTTTTTTTTATCTGGGATTGGCTCCGTAAAATGTTCATTTGTTATTTTAAAAATCAACTCTTTCTGATTTCATCATCAGATATATAACCAAATTATGGATTTTTCAAGTTGAAATTAGGCATATCGTCTATGTCAATCTCCTTCATATCTAGTACATCATTTATCACAGTATATTCATCTGGTCTAAATGAAACATATTGAAACTTATCTAAATAATAAAGAATTGGCACTGTCCATATTTCTACATTTAATGTGACTTTATTATGTTTGTATTGTCACACCTCATTGACTATTGCATAGGTCACTGTCATGCCAAGAAACTTTAGATTCTATTCAACATATACAAATAATAAAATATATCAGGGGATGCACCCTTTGAACTGTGCGAAAATATTCCTATTTATGACTTAAGAATAATATATTAGTTCTGGATACATTATTTTTATTTATGAATGCAAGTTCTGTGATAAATACAGGTACTTTTTCAAAAATAGTCAACTACCATATATTTTATGATATACACATAAACTGTGACTTTTTTCCTGTGACCTTTTTCAAACAAAATAAAACCATGAAGTAGATGGACAGACAAAGTACATTTTGGGGGCTCCTCTATCACCTTAAAATACTTTGTACATAATTTGTCCCGGATAAAATGACTGAAGGACTGACAAAGTCCATATATATTGTCTCTTAAAACTTAAAATAGGAAAAGGGAATACATGGCAAACTCAAGCTGTGATTTTAAATCTTTGCATTTCCGAGCCTTATATTCTGTTGGTGCGTTTTCGTGTTCCGGTACAACTTCAATTTAGCCCTCATCAACACATTTATCAGCTCAACCCATGCCATTCAGAACACGTTTCATTCTTTCTTTTTTTGGTTCCCCTTTCTCATTGTCCATTCAGCTTTTACACCCAAGTTTGCCATAACATTCTTACTTTTTTTTACAAGTAAATCATAAATATTTCTTTCGAGATTCACACACCTTCCAGTATTAGGTCAATTAACATTTATCCTGTATTTTACTTTTGCTAGCATTTATGGAAAAATGACAAATTACATATTTATCTTCTACGTCACCTCATCAGAAGCATTTCCTTCCCTAAATTCGTGACTGTTTCTGGCATTGGCTGTGTGTTAACGGGGACGGATTGTGTTCGACTGGTCAACGCAAGAGTGACACATCCTTAGTTCATACATTTATAACTCTTAGTTATATATTTCTTAATTTCACCATGCATAAACTTTATCTCTTTCGGCACCCAACGTTCTCAAGTCGCCAGCTTTCATTTTTGCTGGTGTCAATCTTTGCTGCCTCAGATGTACTGCGTACTTCATCTCATCAAAATCTGGATTTATCACCATGCACATTTTCGATTAAGTTTGCTTCCATTGTTCACGTCCAGAATTATTACATTACATATGTCTTATAATCATTTCATACTTCACTAGGTCACAACTCCATCTTTTTTTCATCAGTCATTTCCCCATTTTTGCTTTAAACATATTCTATTTTCAATTGTATATTTTCTACCTCGTTCATGATATCCAATCCAAACTCAGCTGTCAGATCCGTCACGATCCGAAAGCTCTATTCATCATTACCCCTCCTTTCATCTAAGATACGCCTTCAGTTCATCCATTTGGCAAAACACCTATTATTCCTTACGGTCCAGAAAGCATCAATAATTATCAAGGTTACACTCCCATATTTATCAGAAGTTCATCCTATATGTGATAGCTTGTTTTTGTCATTTGTCTACTCGTCTCAATACTCGTGCCCATATTCGTCATCATCACTATAATACACAAATTCTATCAGTTATAGATCATTTTTCATTTTTAATAGTGTAGACTTTTCCCTACATATAAATTGTGACTTTCTTCTTCACTAACCTAAGCATGCATTGAGTTTTTTCTCCCCATATCTTGAATTAGTTATTTCCGTTATGCGCACCGAAGGAAGGGCTTGCACCAGAATCAACTATTTACTTGACGCTATTCATCCTGGGGAATCGCTCATTTTATTTTTGCCCCTCCCCCCATACTCCTAAATTTCACCACACACCCCAACCCCACCAAAGGTACCCACCGAAGATGACCCTTCACCCCCCGTCCAGCCTGCCAGCCAACTACCCACACTCAAGACACAAAAAACAACACCAAGTCCACTGTCATCCAATGCCCACTCACCCTCAGAGCAATTACCCACATAGCCCATATCCCAACCCACTTTGACTTTTTTTCTTGTTACTTTTTTCCTGAGACTTTTTTTCTTGTTACACGGTTCTCGGTGTGCTTGTGTTTTTGGTTAGACGTCACGAAATCTCATAGCAAATTTTCATTTAAATTCTCAAGTTTGAAGATAAAATCGTATCATATCATAATTTATACCAAAATAAAGATAACTAACAGAACTTTCTTAAGTCTTTCTTAAATACGGGAATTATTAAACTTTGATTAAAGTATAATTGCATTGATAATGCTGTTGCCATGACTGTAGACGTATTATGAAATAACATAGCATATGTTCAATAAAATTCTGAAGCAAGAAGATAAAAATCGTATTATGATATATTTCATATTAAAATAAAAAAATCAAATGATGCTCTCCTAAGCTGTATTAGTTTAATTTCATAAATGATTAAGCATTATACTGTGAGTTTGGGTACTCAGTTTGCTTGTATTTTTAGTAATACGTAGACACATCACATAATCGCATAGCAAAATTTCAATAACATTCTGCAAGAAGATAAAATCGTCTTCAATTATAATTTATACCAAAATGAAGATAATTGAATGAACTTTTTAAAATGATGCTTACCTAAGCTGTATTATTTTAAATATGGGAATTATCCAACTTTGATTAAAGCATAATTGCATTGACAATGGTGGTGCTATGAATGTTTACGTATTATGAAATCATGTAGTATATTTTCATGAAAATTCTGAACCAAGAAGATAAAATCGTATTTCACCTAAACTGTATGCTTTTAAATAAAGATATCATTTAATTTTTGATATAGTTACCCGTGAATGTCCAATGTGATTCTTTGTAACTATGTGTCATAGACGGCGATCCGTGAATGGAAGCAGAAATATACACCCAACAAACAATTATGTTGTGAAATTGGTCTATTTATGAATATAAAATATGTTACTCACGTGATAAGATATCGAAAATATTGGAATGTCCGTCTAGTAGTCCATGTATAACTCCTACTCCAAACAGAACGAAGTACACAATTGTTGCGTGGATTTTCATTTTGACCACTCAGTAGGACTATCCTCGGTAATCCGTGAACTTACGACGAATGAACTGCTAAATAGATGAATAATCATAATTATTATTAAATAATGATGATAATAATAATAATAATAATAATAATAACACCCGCCGTGAGTCCACAGTCAAGTCCAATGAAATATGTGAGGAGTGAATCCTCGTCACAATTGGTACAGACGTGTCAACAACCGCCAACGAAAAGGAAACTCAACATTTCACTATTAGTATAAATAAAAGATTCCTACTACTACACTACCGTGAGGATTGCTTTTCTTTAAAGTAACTGCAGTGAAGTCAAATTGATACGCATATTACATAGACAAGGTAAAGCCAGTACAAAATTTTCGAGGAAACGCACTTTTATTAATATATACTGGAACTATTTGTATATTGTAATTAATTAACCTTTGTATATCAGTAAGTAAGATAGTCTTGTCTATCTAGAAACGTGTGTTAATATTTTCTATATCCCATGATATCCAATCAATTTTCATTTGACAGGCAAGGTAATTAAGCTTTGAAACTATTCGCCATGAAGTCACCTACTTTCTATCAACCCATCCTATACACAAGCGAGAGGGTTCGGGTTTGTTACAACTTAACAGTACAAAAAATATCAGATACCAAACCATAAATCAATAGAATGTCCAGGACATAGATACAAATCCGGTAAAAATGGACAAACACGGACTTCTGGAAACCAAGAGGTGGGATCAGGTGCCATGGAGGAGTAAGCATCCCCTGTCGACCGGTCACACCCGCCGTGAGTCCACAGTCAAGTCCAATGAAACACGTGAGGAGTGTATCCTCGTCACAATTAGTACAGACGTCTCAACAACCGCCATCGAAAAGACAACTCAACATTTCACTTAGTGAAACAGAGTAGTCACGAACAAAACTATTATACCGACCGTAAAATTTGCGGAACGTTGACATTAAATGTGGTTTTCTATATCCCTGTGTCAATAATTTGTCAGTGAATAGTTTACCTCTGTATATGAAATCTTCATATGTTGTACACGCCCTGGCATATCGGATCATTTGTGAAATATAAACTCCATATGCGGGTGACTGAGGGATGTTATTACTTAAATGTGGAAAATTTACGATGGGAAAGCCGAAATCGTCGCGTTTGTCGTATAGCTTAGTTGCTAATTTCCCGTCTGTGTTTATATTAAGTAAAATGTCTAAGTATGAAGCGTGTGTGCTTGATTCTGTTGTATCTTTAATTTCTAGTTCGCTGGGATATATCGCATTGACATATGTATGAAAATTGTCATTAATAATTCACAAAACGTCGTCGATATATCTAAATGTCAAATTAAAGGACACCGCTAACTTTTTCTTCTTTTGATTCAGCAGTTTCTGAATGAAGTCTGCTTCGTATGAATAAAGGAACAGGTCGGCCAATAAAGGAGCACAATTGGTTCCCATAGGAATGCCGACAGTTTGTTGAAAGACCACGTCTCCGAACATTACAAATATATTGTCTATTAGAAATTCCAGCATGTTTTTTACATCAACTTCAGTATATTTATGGGTAGAATCAGAGTGATGTTTGACGAAATAAGTATCCTGATAGCCAATCACTAGATATTTAAATTTTCGGGTACCACCTTTAGTGAAAAAACAGTTGTCTATGATGCTGAAAAGTCTTTCTTTTAATTTTTTATGTGGAATAGTAGTGTAAAGAGTAGAGAAGTCATAAGTTTTGATACTGTGAATTCGAGAAAAATTGTGTGCCTTCAAATTTTCTTAAGCTGTTTTGAATTTTTAAGTATCCACATCTGATTTACACCGCTTCTGGAATAAGCAACTGTACAGTATTGTTGAAGTTTCTCCTTAACGAGTAAAAATAAAGGTTTGGTAGAACATTTGCTGGATCCTGCTATGTATCTTTGCTTATATGGGGTTTTATGAAGTTTAGGTATCCAATATAAATGTGGTAGCTCGAAATCGGTATCCGTTGTAGGTATATCAAATGAGCGTAATACGGACACGTGATTTTGAAGGATCTCGTCCTTTGAAAGTGAGCTACGTGTGTATGTAGGATTTCCAGAATTCGTATTAAACCCAAGTTCTTCTAATAAACAATTATGGTAATGTGCCTTACAAATAAAAACTATATTATCTGAGGCTTTGTCTGATGGTACCAGTACATATTGGTCATGTAATCTATTCAGTTCAGTTACTACTTCTGGATCATTAAATACAGAGGGATAACGTGTTTTCATAGTCCCTTTAAGTTTTCGAATACGAGATTTTATCAACCATCGTATGGCTTTCAGCCATTCAGACAAAGTGTCTGGTTCTACGTCTTCATGTTTGGCCCATCGTCTGGCATAATCTTCGACAGAATCCATAACTAAACTGAAATTCGGACGCCAATTAAAGGAACGGGCTTCCCGTTATTTAGGGCCCCTTAAAATAAGATTTTTGAGGCTTTCATTTTCAACAATAGAAACGTTGCCGGTAATGACATGCCCGATAGGATTGTATTTGAAAGGAGATAAAGCACATGAACATGTGACAGTGTTGTGTAGTAGATGGTTGATGTCTAGGCACTGCAAAACCTGTTTGTAATTGAATAGCTTGGATGCGATGCTAGGTGTATAGCTATATGAAATGCAAGGAATGGTCTTCAGTTTAAAATATGGTGGAATACAGGACTGAACTTTTTTGTGATTTAGAACATTGCCAATGTTTAAAGCCTCTATGCCTTTATTTGTAAATTTAAGTTTAAGGAAAAGACGTTTCTGTTCAGAACAGTCATCGTTTGTAACGCGTGCAGGCTTAAACAGTCTTTGAAAAGCGATGTCCATTATAATGGAGTTCAGTATGTATTCTGGGGTTGAAGAATCCGTGTAGGGGTTCATTCTTGCTTATTAAGAAGATATTTACGGCTGAAATTCAACAAACCTCGTGTTAAACTGTGCAGTGAACACTACAAGCAATGGGCCATTGCAAATACACATGTAGTCGCAGACTCGCTTAAAGCCGTCACCAAAACTTTTAAACAAGTTTTAAATTCGAAAAAATATATATAATGTTTTTGAAACACCCCCGTTTTATTTTTCCACAGGCAGACATTTTTGTTAAATGTTATAACTAGAAATTGGCTCGCAGTTACGCTTTAAAAGGCTAGTCTACATTTCACACCTGTACTCCCAAAGCGAAACAATGGACATATGACATGTAATTAAAACATACACTGTACTCAAATCATAACCATTCTGCATTGATTTTTACAACAAAGACTTCAATAAAGACACGTAATAAATAGATTTTATAATTAGTTTTAAATTTATCATTATAGTATCTGTAAAATAATATCCACTTTGAACGTAGATATCAATACAGTCCTACAATATTCTGCACATTTTCGTTATGTTGTTTACAAAGCGTCACACATTCTGGAGAACTGTGAGCAGTCGGGTCTTGCAACACTTGACCAAAGACAAGATAACCCTTTTTACAAGGGTAACATCAAATAAACTTTTTAAGAAACATTGCTGTGAAACATTGCTATCAAATTATTCGAAATGGATTCGAGTGGTCCTGTTAAACGAGTAGAGTGTTCGAATATATTTTTCCGAGTTGATTTTGGTCTGACTTGTCTTGATCCGTTATTTCTGAAGTGAGGACATTCATATCATAATCGGCGGTCTGAGCTCCCGTTTGTTTATGATTTAACGATTTTCTCATCGGGGATTTGGAATTATGTTTGATATTCTCATGTTTAAACTGAATAATTACATGCTTGTAAACTGTATATTAGCCGACAAAATTTCCAGATAGAGTAAATAAACTTTGTTGATATCAATATTTATTTTCAACATGCAGGTGAGTTATATTCAAATTTCATTACTTCACACGTTTGTTCTATGCGACTGCACTACGAGTTAGACAATGACGACAATTTAGCAAAGTCGTCTTTTATATCGGTTGTGGGAGCTTGTTTCTATTTAGGAAACTAAAAAATATGGCTACCAACGGAAGTAAAACACTGTAGATGTTTATTTAATTAAATTGGTTTGAAAGTTCAAATGATAGTTTTAAACTGACTGATGAACACTTAAAAATGGCTCAAAATTCACGTGCAAGAACTACAGAAAGTATAAAAAATTATTTATAACAGAGTCATAACGGACTCTCTTAAGACGGATATTTACAAGTGGGTGCAACTAAATGTCAAACATTTATGGTAGTGACACTGATATTGTATACAGAATTGAAAATTTAGACCCTTTCACGATAACTGCGTTCCTACTAATATCACCTTAGCACACAGACCATACCCAATGAAATTCAAATCGTACAAGGGAATAATTATTCTTTAATATGGTACTAATTTCATTGGTATGAAATGTTTTGAGCAAGAAACTTCTTGTTACCACTCGGAAGTGTTAATGCGCAGGTAAAATTAGTAAGAACACAGTTATCGTGAAGAGGTCTATTGTATAAAACTTATTTTAACCTTTTGTTGCGCCTTGTTACATATTTCCACATATAAAGCACCCCTATTACACTATAATAATAGGTTCATTGGACACATAAAAGGTCATTCTTAAAAAATTGTTGGTTTGCTGTACCACAACTCAGATTTTATACTGTAAGTACGTATGTATAATTTTTAGGGGATGGGTGATGAAATTAATATATAATATAGTGTTATTAAATGGGTGTTTTCATGTTGATCCTGTATTATGTTCGAGTTTCGTCGAATTGAGTCAAAGTCAGGTGTGTTCGATGGAGGGGAAATTTTACTTACAGGTATATCGACTATGTTATGTCCATAAATAATTCAGAATTTCATAATTACCTCGGCCAGATGTATCCTGTAGAGCTAGCGATCAATGAAACGACAGAGAGCAACACATCTGCTTCTTACCTAAATTTACTCCTGTCGATGGGAAAAGACGGTCAACTTCACACATCCCTCTATGACAAAAGAGACGATTTCAATTTCCATATCACAAACTGACATTTCTTGTAGTAATATTTCATCTCCTGCCTATGGAATTTTCATTTCACAACTTATACGTTATGCCAGGCATGCTCTTCTTATAAATGTTTTATTCTGAGAGCTAAACGACTAGCCAATAAACTACTTACAGAAGGTTACGTTGTTGAAAGCTTGGAATCGTCGTTTAAGAAGTTTTATGGTACATACGGGGATCTTGTTAAACATTATGAAGTCCCCCTCTCAGAGATGTTAAATAGTATTCTGGATCACAGACAGTGACTCCGTTTCACCAATCATGCTTTTCACCGAACTTGACCTCATCACCAACCTTTTTACCAAATTTGAATTCATCGAACTAGAAAGGTTTCAATGGAACATTTGCGACGGGTGTGGCATGCCAGCAGAAGACGCTGACTCCTTCCGGACACCTGGTCTTATCCCGTTTGCGATTCGTAATTGTTCTTCATGTTGAGACCATTTGCACATCTTATTCGTCGTGTTATAATGGACTTGAGTTTTGATTATTGATTGGTACTTCTTCAATTTTACTTATAGATGACTTAATATCAGACTTATAATGATTATGCTTTGTTTAGGTTATATGTCAATGGATATTCTTTTATTTTTGTCATGCATGTATCATCAATGTAATAATTTGTCTTAAAGTTGAAAATAACAAGTTTACTAGAGTTTACAATCAACATTTTGTATATTTCAATTGCCAAAGAGAAAATTAATTTTCACAAAAAGCAGGAAAACTGGTGGTGAACAGGTTGAAATGGAGCTCACGGATGCAGGACGGAAGGCCTCGTTTTCTCGGTCTGGAATTAGGCTTTGACAGTGACGGTAAGTCAGAAAATATCAAATAGAGGATCTAACATGAGTGTCCATGTGATATTGAAGTTATTAGACGAGTATATTAATTCCATATGAAACCAGAGCTTCATATGAAATTAATATATGAGTTTAATAAATTCAGTAATACATGATCACTCATAATAGATATTGGCTTCTGGACAAAGGTCACACAGAGTCCTTTCTGAAATGTCAAGGTCACTCATGATTAAGGACCTAAAAGAGGGGGTCATCAAAATTAATACATCATTTAATTTTGTCTTCATCATCGATAATTCTGGTTGACTTATGTTCTACATACTATGTGATTAAATTTAATGACATTGCGTAGGAATACAGTCAGTCTGGTTTCCATGGTGACACACTATCATTTGCATGTTTATTGTATGTACTACATCAGTTTTATTGAACAGTAATAATGCACTGGGAATGGGCTAGGTTATATTATGAAAAAAATGACATTGTTAACTGAATGATCAATACCAAACATGGATACTGCTTTGTTTATTTCATCTACAATGATAAGAAATTAGAGGACAGAGAGAAGATAGGCAGATGAAAACAATATCTTAAGACACATGAAATTTCCCCCTCGTTCAGTCTTGAAATTTATCTGAAATTAAGTGCTTGATTTTAATTCTTAATTATAAATTATCATTTCGTGAACTGTGAAAGTTACCACATTTCTGAGGAGTAAATGAATACAAGAATTGTGTCCCATTTCTTGTATCAATGCCGGCTGACAGTGGATCAGTCATCCTCAATATTTAGCATGATGAAAACACCAACAAATCTAACTTTACACGCAACCACGGAAAAAGAGAACAAAGGCGTAATTGATAGCAACCATCACTGTTTTATGCAGAAATAGAGAAGCCTCGCCATGGAAGTTGCAATTGTTCAATATAAGGATGTGATTCCCCTGTCCCTATAAAAAGTTGTGATCGATTATTTTTCTCTATTGTTAATAGTTGTTTAAGATCCCACGCAGAATCTTTCACTCATATGGAGAAATCGTCATTGGCGATGAATACCTTCAAATTTTGACTTATGTTCAGCACTTATGGTCATTAAGCTATGAGTGATCTTTAACATGCCTATAACTGCTGTGACACGGGGCCTCGGTTTTTACTATCTTATCTGAAAGACATGGGGCCTCGGTTTTTTACAATGCCCTTATCTGTAAATAAAATATTTTATTTATTATATGTAAAAGACATGGAAAGTATAACACTGAAATCTGTAAGAGTCGAATCCGAGTTTAAAAGACGGACACTAGGGTTTCCCACAAAAGCAAGTTGTTTCAGAATGGCACTATATTTTTCTCACTTGTTGAAAATACAAATGACCATTTTCATTTATTCATCCGTCCATCCGAGTATAGATACAAGATGCGGCTATCTTCTATAACACTGAAATAAAAGGCAATAGTAAGAGTCGAATTAGACGAGTGTAAAACGTGACATCACTACAGGTGTGATATTTCTTGATTATTTTGATGAACTCAGGAAATAACGATTTTCAAAAACCTGCAACACTAGAAAATTCCAGCACTCCTTGATGAGCACGATCTCCCCTTGCAAAAGATATATAACACTGTGCAAACTCTCAGTTTAATGCTGACACTCGCTTGATGCATCGCCCGGCTGTTGACCTAGATAGCTTTATGTCGTCACCAATGAGGATGTGAATAACACCCGTGCCTAAAAAATTAACGTTACAAGTAAACATAGCAGCGACGGGACTGGAATGTTCCTCTGAATTGGAAAACGAATTAGGAATCTGCCGCTGGATGTCCATGATACTGTCTGGGTGGAATCTGTACCGTGAAAATACGTCTTGTGCTGACAGTTTCTCTAAAGGATTTAATCCATCCCTAAAATTGATTGGGATGCGTCTTCTGCATGTAACCATATTAGAAAAACCTGAGTATGTAATTTGAGCTTTCGATTAAGTTCTTGAGCTTACTCGAGATTTTAGCATGATATATTCCAATTGGAGTAAGTGTTTCACACTCCAAAGTTTTATAACCTTCAAAACCCCAGTACGTATTCCGGCTCGAAATTTCGACACAACTTTTGATTGAGCCAGATTTGGAGCTGAAGCTCGAGCCAGCTTTGATAACCGCAAATTATTTCGAGTCTTGCTCCAAAGCTGGAGCTCGAGTCAGCGTTTATGACCCCTGCCTTCTGCAGGGTTACACTGCTATATAAAGTAACATGACCCGGTAAGGTCAAGTGAAGCAGCGCCTCTGTCACATTACAGTCAGACATATTGAATCAGGTCGCATACGTCGTCTATTTGGCAAAATATTTGCTGAGGATACCCCATAGTAGTCGAATCATGGTGAAGAAAGCTTTGATCGTCTCCTTCAGCAATCACGTCTTGTTGACAGGGGCAGATCATCATATTAAACACGTCTTGGCGTCTTCGTTTGATGTATTAATCTACCCCGATCAACTCGACGAGGAGGATAGCATCTTGTGAACAAATGTCTGTCAAATCCAACATTAATAACTGCTTCCCCAGAACAAATAAAAAAAATCAAGCTCACTTGCCGTGAATGCGAGTTATCTCCCTTTAATCACAAGTGCTGTAACGAGCGTATATCATGTATCATACTATGATTATCTATTGCATACTTGTAGAGTAATTAACTTCAGATAAATAATAATAATAATAATAATAATAATAATAATGATGATGATGATGATGATGATGATGATAATGATAATAATAATAAATCGGCAATGAAGTACACCAGAATGTTTCTGATTTAGTATCTATATAAAGTATTGAATAAGGACGTATCAACTCTTCACCATATCACCGTATTTGGTACATTGCCTATACCCCATAAGTACACCTGTAATTATACTCATTCATAACCATGTCCAAACTGGTTACAAACAAACACAATCTTGATGAAGTAAATACCCAGTATGAGTATAGAATACAAATAAACAGTTTGGTCTTGTTTTGATACTACTTCAGCATCCTACAAGAGGAACTTGGACTAAACACACTTCCTGGAAATCCTACATACTCTCTAACCGATTTCTCTACCTCTGAAATATTAGATAATCATAAATCCGTTCTCACTTCATTTGGAATACAAGTGACACGGAGCCTGAATTGCCATATATTTATTGGATTTTGAAGATGCACAAAAATCCCTATTCACCGCTTCATTGCGGGGTCATCTAAGTGTTCCACCAAGCCTTTATCTGTTTTGCTTACAAAACTTCTAACACATATTAAACATGATCACCAGAAATACTGTAAAACGGCCTACTTAAAAAGTGGAGTCAATCAGATGTGGATCCTAAAGAATTCAAAAGGAATTGTTGGAACATTTAAAATCTCCAAATTTCAAATATATTACAAGCATCAAGTCTTTTTATTTTTCGACCCTTTACACAACAATCCCTCATCAAAAACACTCAAAAACAGGTTAACGTCTATTATACAAAACTCTTTTGTATACAAAAATGGAAATCGGAGATATAAATATTTAGTGTTAGGTTATGAAGAACCTTATTTTGTCAAGGAACACTTTGATTCCAATAACAAGTACACTGAAGACGATATTATCAAGATTCTGAATTTCTATTAGACAACATCTTCGTGGTTTTTGCGGTAAAAGTTTTCCAACAGATTGTCGGCATTTGATGGGTTCCAATTGTGCACCTCTCTTGACTGACATATTTTTGTATTCATATGAAACGGAATTTATACAGTCTCTGCTCTCCAAAGGAAACAAAAAGTTAGCATCTCGGTTCAATTTTACTTAGAGGTATATCGAAATGTTCTGTCCATAAATAATTCAGAATTTCATAATTACCTCGGCCAGATGTATCCTGTTGAGCTGGAGATCAATGAGACGACAGAGAGCAACACATCTGCTTCTTACCTAGATTTACTCCTGTCGATTGGAAAAGACAGTCAACTTCACAATCCCTCTATGACAAACGAGACGATTTCAATTTCCATATCACAAACTTCTTGTTTCTAAGTAGTAATATTCCATCTTCTCCTGCCTATGGCGGTTTCATTTCACAACTTATACGTTATGCCAGGCATGCTCTTCTTATGAATGTTTTATTCTTAGAGCTAAATGACTAGCCAATAAAATACTTACACAATGTTACGTTGTTGAACGCTTGGAGTCGTCATTTAAGAAGTTTTATGGTCGATACGGGGATCTTGTTAAACATTATGAAGTCCCCCTCTCAGAGATATTAGATAGTATTCTGGATAACGGCCACAGACAGTGACTCCGTTTCACCAATCATGCTTTTCACCGAACTTGACCTTATCACCAAACTTGACTTTTCACCGAATTTGACTAGAAAGGTTTTCATGGAACATTTGCGACGGGTGTGGCATGCCAGCAGAAGACGCCGACTCATTCCGGACAGCTGGTCTTATCCCGTTTGGGATTCGCAATTGTTCTTCATGTTGCGACCATTTACACATATAAATGGTGTTATAATGGACTTGAGGTTTGATTATTGATTGGTATTTCTTCAATTTACTTTGTTCTTGCTAATATTCTTATGGGATGTTGTTTCTGTTATTTTTAAATACCTTTTTGGTATTTCAAATCGGCGTAAAAGGGCTACATAGAAATAATAAATTTATTCATTTATTTTATTATTCATTTATTTTATACAAAGAACCAATTCGCCTGTACAAAGTACTAATTCGTCCGTACAAAGAATTATTTGTACGTGCAAAGAATTATTTGTGCGTACAAAGAGTTAATTTTTGACACAAAGAACCCAAACAGGGGCGGATATTGACTTCTTTAAAGAGGAGGGTTAAGATTGGTAACATAAATCTATACTTTTTTAACTTTTTGTTTTGTTTCTAAAAATAACTATAGGATTTTTTACTACGTGACCCTTCTACGCCGCCGTAGTATTTTCATTATTTTTTATCGTTTAATTGGGTGTTGCTATGATTTTGTTTACCTTTCGTCAAAAAGCGTTTTGAGTAAAAAAAACCAAGAAACTCAAGAGTTAAAAATACATACCATCCTTAAAAGAATAATTTCGAAAACAAAATTAAAATCGACAAACGTTTTTTATCGCATTATTCGCTGAAAACTTCCAAAATCACCAAATACAGACAGTCTGAGTAGGTGAGACAGAGACAGAGACGTGTGATTGGTTTCGTTGTAGTCTGAATGTCCGTGTAATAGGTATATACATTGTATTGTATAGCTAAAGGAGCATTAGCTGTGTTATCAAAACAAAAATTATTTGGATTTTTTTTTATACTTTTACTATTTTTACAATAAGAAATAAGAGCTATATACAGAGGTATAAAATCTTATACTACTATATATTTTATGAAAATTAGGTCAGGTTCAGTATGGTATGATATATGAATAATTGCAAAACTGCATTTCTTAAGCATTTTTCAAAATATATTTAAAAAAAATTAAGACTTTTAATTGTATACTGATTACTTTACAGTATCAGCTGTATACTGTGTTCAGCTGTAAGATTACTTGACTGCCTAATAAGGGGACAGAAGTAACCGATTACTTTCTATACAGTATGTATTCTGTGTATCACCACCTGACCGCCTGTAAGATTACTTTACAGCCTAATAAGGACAGGGGTATCATACTGTAAGATTACTGTGTAATCAGGCTGTAAGATTGTATTACCTGACCGCCTAATAAGGACAGGGACAGGTAACAGTGTATGTTGTATACTGTGTATCACCTGTAAGATTACTTGACCTGTAAGATTACCTGCCTAATAAGGACAGGGGTAACAGTATTGTATACTGTGTATCACCTGTAAGATTACCTGACTGCCTAATAAGGACAGGGGTATCAGTATTGTATACTGTGTATCACCTGTAAGATTACCTGACCGCCTAATAAGGACAGGGGTATCAGTATTGTATACTGTGTATCACCTGTAGATTACCTGACTGCCTAATAAGGACCACCTAATAAGGACAGGGGGTATCAGTATTGTACTGTGTATCACTGTGTATCCTAATAAGGACCTGTAAGATTCACCTTGACTGCCTAATAAGGACAGGGGTATCAGTATTGTATACTGTGTATCAGCTGTAAGATTACCTGACCGCCTAATAAGGACAGGGGTAACAGTACTGTATACTGTGTTTCACCTGTAAGATTACTTGACTGCCTAATAAGGACAGAGGTATCAGTATTGTATTCTGTGTATCACCTGTAAGATTACCTGACTGCCTAATAAGGACAGGGGTATCAGTACTGTATACTGTGTATCAGCGGTAAGATTACTTTACTGTCTAATAAGGACAGGGATATCAGTATTGTATTCTGTGTATCACCTGTAAGATTACTTGACAGCCTAATAAGGAGAGGGATATCAGTATTGTATACTGTGTATCACCTGTAAGATTACTTGACTGCCTAATAAGGACAGGGGTAACAGTATTGTATACTGTGTATCACCTGTAAGATTACTTGACTGCCTAATAAGGACAGGGGTATCAGTATTGTATGATGTTATCAGCTGAAAGATTACTTGACTGCCTAATAAGGACAGGGGTATTAGTATTGTATGATGTTATCAGCTGAAAGATTACTTGACTATCTAATAAGGACAGGGGTAACAGTATTGTATGTTGGTATCAGCTGGAAGTCTTACGGCTCATTAGCATACAACACTACATGTACTATAATTTGCATTTTAATTTCAAATTATACAACAATAAATGTACAATCATATGCATAATTTGATACTATGATCAATTCACATTATAACGTACATACTGTCCATGTAGTTTATAGATATTTACACATAAATAATTATAAAAGTATTATATTAATACAGTCTTGGAACCGAAGTACCATTGCAGACAAATAAAGGTGAGGTATATATGGAGAGTGAGCTACGGAGACAAAAACGCTTTTTCACGTTTCAAAGCTGATTAAAAAAAATACCTAGCTTGCATAATTCAGTGACATTATCAATGCTGAACAATTCACCAGTAAAAAATTGGGCGGTTTGTAATATGATTATTCAAGTTGCAGTAAGCACATATTCTATTATTCCTCTGAATACTGTGATACCTGTGAGTTCCAATTGTTACTGTGGGTCCGTATATTCAGTGGCACCACACCTCAGAACAATTAGTGTACAACTAAAGAAAACGCCGTCTGCTCGGATCAAAATTATTTTAGAACTGCATTTTCATATAAAATCGAGCCCGATCCCGCATCACAATATCACCATAGTGACCAGATTCAATCTGTTAGTTTGAATTGGAATTTGGAATGTTGTTTTACGTAACACTCAACAGTTTTTCCTTTTTTTATTTGGTGGAGGAGAGTACCCGGTTACAAAGTACCCGGGTATAGATCACCGGCGTTCCGCAAGTAAACTGTCAGATTTTCTCACAAATATCTGCTTAGGTTCCAGCGGGACTCTAATCTGCGATGACTAGAAATGAGAGACTCCATTAATCAAAGCGTGATACTCTAACCACTCGACCACGGAGGACCCAATCTGGTAGTAAACCATGGGTAGATACTCTAAAACGTTTTTGTTCTATAAATTTGAGTGATAGGCTTGCATATATATGCGTGTGTGTGTTTGTGTGTGTGTGTGTGAGAGAGAGAGAGAGAGAGAGAGAGAGAGAGAGAGAGAGAGAGAGAGAGAGAGCAATTGATTATTGTCAAAGGCTTCCAATAGGCTATCATATTACCATTGTCGATTTCATCACATATGATCAATTACAGAAACTACGCAAAACTACTTTCATTTACGTTTTTACAACAATCCTATAGATTATTGTCTTATGCGCTTTGTGTTTATTCCTCTAGGCACAGAAGCTTGTCTCTTACAAAAATTGAATAATATAAATATCAAAAGTCTTCTGAAGAAATTGCAAATTTTTTACGCTTGGGACATGGAATCTAGCATTTCCCTAAGTAATCAAATTATCGCTCATTGATAAATAGAATGTCTGATTACTAAAGTGTAGAAATTATCAAAGCCAATGAATATTATTCTTGAGGGTATCTTCTTTGACGCATATCCGTATCAGAAGATGAAAATTACATTCAAACATTTCCATTATCGCCCTTAAGTTGTCGTCTGTTCGTAAGGAATCGCCGTTTACTGACTATTTTGCAATTCACACATACTAAGTCGACCCTTGGGAATGTTGACATTTTTGTGTTATTTCATTGTTGTTTGTCCTTGCACACGGCTTGAGGAGTAACCTGATTTTATATAGACGCGAGTATGAATAACCAGTGGCACAGTAATAAATGACGTCAATCTGACTGGCCAAGCTGAGAATAATCTCAGGCTAGTTTAAGTTCTAAAAAGTGTAATGACGCCGGGCTCAGGTCAACTCTTCGACCTTTCAATTCTGATATAGTCAAACTAGCATTAAAGACCATCTCTGTAGAACGGACGCCTGCCTATGAACGCCATTCACATATATTCTTTGTTAATATATTTTACAATGAATAAATCTCTTTATAAAGGCCATATGACTATTACAGCCACTTTTGCCTGTTCCCTAGACTGGCTTCTGTAGACGGTAGTGTTTGAATCTTTGCAAAAATAAAGTACACTATCCCAATAAGACTGAAAACCTGAACCTTCAACACGTTAACGAACGCGAGAAATATGGACAAAAGAATACTGTACAGGGATTTAATTTCAAGGGTTGGAATTTTCATGTGCGTCTCTTCGAACACGATCATACTTATTATTTCGCGAGATCGTGAGTTGAATGAATATAAAATATAATTTTACAAATGTTATTGCAATCGTCGATATATATTTAAAAAAATCTCAGATACCAAAGTATAAATCTTTAGTATATCCAGGATATAGACACAAATCTGGTAAAAATGGATAAATACTGACCTCTGAAACCAAGGGTGCAATGGAGGAGTAAGCATCCCCCGTCGACCGGTCATACCCGCCGTGGGTCCACAGTCACATCTTAATGTCTTAATGAAATACATGAAGAACGAACCTCGTCACAATTGATACAGACGTCTCAACTACCGCCAAAGAAAATGCAACTCAGTATTTCACTTAGTTTAACAGAGTAATCGCAAACAAGCCAATTATAACGACCGTAACATTTGCGGAACGTTGACATCAAACGCGGTTTTCGATATCCCTGTGTCGATAATCTGTCAGTAAGTAGTTTAAATCTGTATATGATATGTTCATATGTTGAACATGGCCTGGCATATCGGATCATTTGTGAAATATAAATTCCATATGCAGGTGACTGGGATATTACTACTTAAATATGGGGGGGGGAAATCAGTACAGTTTGGGATGAATAAGTCTGCTCTAGACCACCGTAGTTATACGGCTTGTCTTAACTTACTAGTTATTTGTTTGAATTACTTAAAACTCACAATCTTTCACTTATATGATGGTGGCCAGTTCTATTAAATAGTTACCCGGATACAAACAATGTACCCGGAAGGTGTGGGAAATTTACGATGGGAAAGTCGAAATCTTTAGGATTGTCGTATAACTTAATTGCTAATTTTCCGTCTGTTGTCTTTAGTAAGTAATAATGTTATAGATTATATATATATATATATATATATATATATATATATATATATATATATATATATATATATATATATATATATATATATCATCGATACGTAATGTTTCTATATCAATATGTGTCTATATCAATGGAAGAGTCCTGACAATAGGTAAAGAATCAGAACATAAACAAAGACACTAATATATATTTACGTTTCTTATGTTTGTTTACCTATATACAAATGCCTTAATCCTTGCAACCCTTTACGACCATAAAAGACAGATTTTAAGGTTTTCAACAATGCAACAATGTTTAAACAAGTTTAAAGTTGGGAAAGGGTTGATATAATATACATATAATGCCAGACCGCGAGTCATATCTTAATTTGTATAATATATGCAGTTTATTTTTGGTATAAATATTGCAAACCATCTCAGATACCAAAGTATAAATCTTTAGGAAGTCCAGGATAAAGGTACAAATCTGGTACAAATCTGGTACAAATAGACAAATACGGACCTCTTGAAATCAAGAGGTGGGATCAGGTGCCATGGAGGAGTAAGCAGCCCCTGTCAACCGGTCACGCCCGCCGTAAGTCCACAGTCAAGTCCAAATGAAATACGTGAGGAACGAATCCTCGTCACAATTCGTACAGACGTTTTTACAATGGAAAACGAAAAAGGCAACTCAACATTTCACCCAATGAAACAGAGTAATATGAAACAAGATTTTATAACGACCGCAAAATTTCTGGAACTTTGACATCAAACGCAGTTAGTATACATCTATATATGAAATGTTCATATGTTGAACACGCCCTGACATATCGGATCATTTGTGAAATATAATTTCCATATGCGCGTGACTGTGGGATATTACTACTTATAAATGGGAAAGCCGAAATCGTCGCATTTGTCGTATAGCTTAGTTGCTAATTTCCCGTCTGTGTCTGTAGTAAGTAAAATGTCTAAGTATGAAGCGTGTGTGCCTGATTCTGTTGTATCTTATATATATCGCATTGACAAATAAAAATTGTCATTATTATTACTTGACAAAATGTCGTCGATATATGTAAATGGGAAATTAAAGCTATTGGATTTAAGGATGCGTTAGAATAGATATTATCAACAACACCAAAGTTATGGTTTTACAAGTGAGGTCAAAAAGCTGGAGACGGGCGTTTTTGTCAATAAGATTTCATCAGTTGAGCTCAAATTTAATATAATTGTATATATCTGAAATAAAAAGAAGTTATCATACAAGGTCAAATACTAAATCTAAATGTATTGCTAAATGCGTCTAAGAGTAACTTATGTAAAATTAATATCTTAACTTTTGAGAAGTTTAGACTTTGAATGATTGTATCTGATGGCGAATACATCATTTTCATTATCATTCACATGAAAATATTGGTATTTCACAACCGTAAGTTATATAGTAGAGAACATCATCGGGAGTTTTGCGGAAAAAAAAGGTTTTCCAGCAGATTGTCGGCATTCCAATGGGTACCAATTGTGCACCTCTGTGGCTGACATCTTTTTGTATTCATATGAAGCGGAATTTATTCAGTGTCTGCTCTCCTAAGGAAACAAACAATTAGCATATCGGTTCAATTTTACTTACAGGTATATCGACGATGTTATGTCCATAAATAGTTCAGAATTACCTCGGCCAGATGTATCCTGTTGAGCTAGAAATCAATCAGACGACAGAGAGCAACCCATCTGGTTCTTAACTAGATTTACTCCTGTCGATTGGAAAGAGCAAACGGGACGATTCCAATTTCCATATCACGAACTTCCCGGTTCTAAGTAGTAATATTCCATCTTCTCTTGCCTATGGCGTTTTCATTTTACAACTTATACGTTATGCCAGGGCGTTCTCTTCTTATGAATGTTTAATTGGAGTCGTCGTTTTAGAAGTTTTGTGGTCGATACGGTGATCTTGTTAAACATTATGAAGACCCTCCTCTCAGAAATATTAGAAAGTGCTCTGGAGCACGACCACAGACAGTGATTCCCTTTCACCAATCGTGCTTTTCACCGAACTTGACCTTTTCACCAAACTTGACCTTTTCACCGAATTTGACTAGAAAGGTTTTCATGGAACGTTTGCGAAGGGTGTGGCATACCAGCAGAAGACGCTGATCCTTCCGGACACCTGGTCTTATCCCGTTTGGGATTCGCAATTGTTCTTCATGTTGGGACCATTTACACATATAATTCGCCGTGTTATAATGGACTTGCGTTTTGATTATCGATTGGTACTTCTTCAATTTTACATTCTAATAGCAAAATGTACTCATGCCTTAACACTTCCAACACTAAGAATCTAGATGGTATGCTTTTTTGTATTGTTTAGACAAGTCTATTATGATCTGTAGGTCTTAAAGAGTTAATGTAATTAAAAAAAAAATTCCGTAACTATAACTGTAACTATAACTTTATTATTTTGTTACGGAACCTTCGTGGGCGAGTGGTAAGAACTTCGCACTTTAAACCATAACGCCTATCATCTGCAGTCACCGAGGGTTTCGAATCCTGCTGAAACCATAGATGACCTCTCAAGAAAGTTTGCCAGTTTACTTGCAATGGGACGGTGGTCGCCCTCCGGGTACATTGTATCTGGGTTACCGTTAAAGAGAACTGGCCAACGTCATATAAGTGAAGCATTGTGAGTGTGAAGTAATTCAAACAAATAACAAGTAAGTTACGACAAGCTGTATAACTACGTTGTTCTAAAGCATACTCATCAGACATTAAATACATAAATTTGTTCCATGCCGCTAATATAAGCTCATATTCCGTACTTTTTCGGCAAGGTTAACAAAATCCAGGTTAACCTTTAAAAATATCAGTCGAAAGTAGTATGGATCAATACAAAAACCTCGGCAAACGTCTCGATTGGGACTTATTCATCCATCCCAACTTATACTGAATTTTTTTCTATCTGGAAATAAAATCGTAAATTTTCCACATTTAAGTAGCAATATCCCACCGTCACCGCATATAGAGTTTATATTTCACAAATGATCCGATATGCCAGGGCATGTTCAACATATGAACATTTCATATACAAATGTTAATTACTCACTAACAAATTATTGAAACAGGGATATCGAAAACCGCGTTTGATGTCAACGTTCCGCAAATTTTACGGTCGGTGTAATAGTCTTGTTTGTGATTAATCTGTTTCACTAGGTGAAATGTTGAGTTGCTTTTTCGTTGGCCGTTGTTGAGACGTCTGTACCAATTGTGACCAGGATTCGTTCCTCACGTATTTCATTTCGATTTGACTGTGGACTCACGGCGAGTTTGACCGGTCAACAGGGGCTGCTTACTCCTCCATGACAGAGGATCCCACCTCTTTGTTTCAAGAGGTCCGTGTTTGTCCATTTTTACCGGATTTGTATCTGTGTCCTGGACATCTTAAAGATTTATACTTTAGTATCTGAGATGTTTATATATGGTGCTTGATTATTTTTATTGCACATGGAAAGCTTAAAATTCCGTTTGTTAACATACATGAATAGTTTCAGTATCTGCATTGCGTACTCTTTTTTATTCATCCGCCGTATGCAACTAAATATAAACCCCTGTTATACACATGTATATTTCTTTTCAAACAATTTGAGTAAGATTTATTTGTAACTGTAATGAAATTTTCACAATATAAACTATCAACATGAATAACTTCTTGATCCATCGTGTTTACAAACAATGCAGACGATGTGCGTAGGGATATAAGGTATTCTGGACCAGCAGTTCTAGATATAATTTTGCAGTACTATAAAATAAAAAATCAAACCAGTCTATCCCATGTGCGAGAAAATGAAAAATAGAATTAGATAGTCTGACAAATCGGCGAAACTTTCTTCGGAATGAAATATCTGATACGTGTCAGCATCTCTATAGATAGCATTGATGCTTACTTTTTTGCGTAGGAGTGATTTGTAACTTGGATCAATTACAAAATTATTACTTAATAGATAACTTACAATATATATTATTTCATTCATATGACACATTATCAATTAAAATTTTAAACGGAATATCCAACTATATTATACGTCATCTAGTTTTACAGTGTGTCAAGACCGACAACTCCGTTTAGTGATTATAATATTGTACAATCGCTGTATAATGCACATAGTAATACGCATTTTAAACGAAGATGAACCCACATTTTTACTTCTGTAAACAAAACTGTTTATACAAACTCGAGAAGTTATTCATTTAGTCGAAGATCGATAAATTAAGACCGATTTGAACTCTCATACTATTGTAAAAAGTCATTACACAATATTTCTCTTTCGAATGTCACAAAGATGTTAATATGAAAATTCTGAACGAACCTTAGACTGAAATTAATGATTGTATGTTTTTAGTTAACTGTACAATTGTGATAGTCATTGCTTATGCTAACATTAAGGTTGAGACAGACTCGTTCATGGTGTTTCATTCCTGTGTCATCGTATTTCCTGCTTTAAACAGGCATTGATGACCTAACGATACTACTAGTATACATGACACTCGATGTTGTGCTCTTTAAAATATTTATCAGGTTATTCTGTTGCCATGTACACATGAGAACAAAAACATTTTTGGTTGGATAATGTTTATTTCAACACAAAGCCGTTTTCCCTGTCATTGAGAAATGAAGTCCTTGATTCAATTGATAAATGAAGTCGTTGAAAATACAGTGTAATTGAGAAATGAAATCTTTGAAAATAATTAATAAATGAAATTTTTAAAAGTATGCTTCCATTGTTCGCTAACGTTAATTATTAGATACCCATCTGAAAGTGATGTAACACAGAAATATTCAAGAGTATTGATATATCATATTAATGAAATCTATTAAGTATAATTGAATCAGGCGGTTTTTTTTTTTTTGGGGGGGGGGGGTTTCTCATTTTTCCACAAGTATTTTTTCAATGCAGACGAAATGCACTTGTCAATTATGTCACGTGACCTCGATTTAAAGTATCTTCAAAAATATCCCTGGTTCTGCTCATAATGCCCTTGATGTTAGAACAGGATCAGGTATGACCTGGGCATCTAGAACTTTGCCTTTGCGATTCCTTCACTGTAACTTAATGGCATTATACTGTCCTGTTGTATTTGTGAATCATGTATCAACACAAGACCACCCGTGACAGTAAGAACATATTTATAATATTTCCGCGCGTATGTTTGTGTGTATGTGTGTTGTGTGTGTGTGAGAGAGAGAGGGGGGGAAGAGAGATTTCCAAATTTGTACGTGCATAGCTCGTACGTGAGAGCATGTTACACAGCTTAACAAAATGTGACTTTGTGCAATACTGTTTTACCATGACGATTTAGATTTCTATGTCACCGTAATATTTCATCAGAATATCTAAGTCATTTGTCTCGGTACTGGAATGAAATTGTCAGGTGCGCGTACTTCAGGTCGTATGACCTTTAACAGCATACAATCAACAATTTTACCTCTTTCAAAGTTCAGCTAAGAATATAGCAAATATACAAAAAAGACAAAGCTGAACATATCTGACGACGAGCAACAGTTACGAAAAATAAATCTTTATTGTAAATATCATATTTTACATAAGTTTCGTAAGTAATTCATTTCTAATAAAATAACGTATCCAAATCCATCAATATTTCTCTTGCTACAGTTTTATTGAGACCATGAACATTTTGTAAACACAACGTCAAAGTGACAGTCCTTATTTTGAAGGCAAAATTGTTTTTGTTGATACTGATAGTCTAAAGCCTGCTCTTACGTTATATCTGGAGACAATGTTTTAAAATTAGGCTTGTCTATAATTAAATAAATCATACGTCTATTGATATTTCATTCTTATATATTTTTTTCATGAAATGTGATTTTTCCGTATTTTCTGTCGGAATTGTTAAGGTATGTCTTTTTTTGGTTTTTGATATCAGTTTTTCACTTCACATAAAAACTTTAATCATCAAAATCATTATAAAGTAATCCAAAGTGAAAAATCTTGGTTAGAGTTTGGAGTAACTTCGAAGCTTTTTTTTTTACAATATGCATGTGTATTTGTCTTTTGTACATTAAACAAATTATATCACAACAAAATTATACTGAACTGAACATTTTGCTATCGTCTGCTAGGAGTATGTTATGTTTGTTCAGGTCAATATCAGTTGTCTGTGATCCACGTTTTACTTCTGGACAAGCCAAGGTCCGGCTGGACAAACTTTCCACAAACAAAGTGCAACACCACCTAATGTGAAAAAGAAAACAATTCAATTAAATTTGTGCCAGAACCTGCGTGATATTAGATATTATGTGACACCTGATGTCTTTCATGAACTAACAATAGATCCGTAATTATCTGCTTTCATCGTATTGGTTTTTTCATTTGTTCTTTTTTATTATTTTTGTATATTGTCTCATACAATTCTATACGTTTGAAACCACTGAAGTATGTCCTTTCATGACCAAAAGTCAATTTCCATTCTCCACACTCCGAATGACCTTCATTCTATTGTTTTGGAAGTTTTGTGACATTATATTTATCTCTATTTTTTAAGATTGAGACGTTTGGGAACTCGCCATGACAGGCAAAAAGGTAGGAGACCTTTGAGCTGAGCAGGAACACTCTTCAAGAGAACGTTGAATGAGGTAAGGTATGTGTCGTAACATAAAAAGTTCATATATCAAAGTATGAACCGAAGGGTGCTTCAAAGTGGTTCCAAAACTGTGGAACATTGGAAAATGAGGACCATCTAAAGATCGAGAAGTGAGTTCAGGTGCCACAGAGGCGGCATGCTTATCTCACCCATGTCGACTAGATAATTTACTCAAAACTTAATCCATAGGTTTATTTGAATTTTAATTGTGTTAATCGACTGCATATAAAAAGTCTTGCCCTTAAGAAATTTTTTCCAATTTGGACTGAGTGTTTAAAATTTGACAGAAATATGAAAAAATACGATTTTTTATAGCTTAATCGCCGACCTAATTAAATCAGTAATTGTTTTGTTGGAATAATATACGAATGAAAAAAATATGTTTGCTATATATAAGAAGCTTTAGATCGACCGGTCAATGATATACCAAATGACGTCATATGCATGATGGCCTATTCATATTGATATCTTTAAAGTCTTATCATCCATTTCTTTGAACGTGTCAAACTGTCAAATATAACTTAAAGCTATCTGTTATCGCTTTAATAGGCGACAATCCTTTTTGCGACTAAATATTATCAAACTATCAATAAATGCCGACTGGGTATAACTTTCAATTTACTTCTCGAGGCCGTAGATTATTTCTATGTTATCCAAACGATCTGAAATCAACATGTGACGTTTTTAATAATGGTGTACCCTCCTGTGTATAGTGCCCGATGAAAAAATCTGCCGGATCAATTAATAGATGAAATGTATTCATTATTAATCAGTAAACATCTATACTTTTCGCTATGTAATCAGTATCTGTTAATTTCTATTTCACTAGCATTTGTTTCAAACAATACTGAATACTGATTATAGAATGCAGACTATAGGGGAATTGTACGTAAATACCCATAATTTGTATTGCTTCACAATAAACAATAAAATATTCCAATTATATACTATTCAGCCAGTTGGTTTAAATTAATCTCGTTTACCATGAAATATGAAAAGAAATGGTTTAGATGTATTAAATATTTCATTTAACATGCTGATAAACAAAGTGTATCAAATATATTCAAAGTTAAGTTATTGAAATTTTCGTAAGATGGGATGTGAACTATGGAAATATGAGCGTTCGTGTCGCGGTTGAACGTTGAGTGTTTTAGGGGTAGATCTCATAAAATATAGTCATCATCAGTAGGTGATACGATTAAAACACATTGATGATAACAACAAAACACTGGAATGAAAGAGTTTTTATGAAATGTTCCGTAACTTTCTTATACCAACGTCTATTGTTCTAAAATCGCGGTAGGTAAGTTTGTATTCAGATGTAAAATATCTTATCCTCAGTGGGTTAAGCATTATATTTCAAACTGAAAATAAGTAATAATCTTAGGCATTAATAAACGATTGGATACATATCTATAAATGTCAACACTTGGCTTGAAATAATGCGTCCCACTAGAAATCTGCGAAAATTACTCGAACCAGTACTAATTGATTACAAGTATTCTAAACCTATTACATAACATGTATAATGCAAGGTATGTGATTAAAAATATAGATGAGGAGATTAATACCTCGTCCAACACGTGTCTGTTTTCCTACACCGAATCGTTTTTGAGCTATCAATCGTTTCAAGTTGTTCTCGTCCAAATTGAAGTTAGTGTCGTCGCTGCCTAAATTTCTTAATAACTGTCGTTTAAACTGTTGTGTGACAAATAATCTCTGAAAAAAGAAAAAAGTAGATATAAAAACCATTGTTCAGAAAATGTTAACGATTTTGTAAATTCATATTTATTTATATATATCATAATTTATATTGCATTAATAAGCTATATATTGCCAGTATACGTGAAGGGATTCGGTTTTTCAGGTATAAATTGTCAAAGGATTTCTTAGTGGACATTCAAAGTGAGAAAATCCTCTAACAAAATATATTTACAATATATATATTTTGAAATGTGTCCATCTTTGGTGCGGATTATTTAGGGATTATATGAGTATAGTTTGCCCCATTTTCATGTATATGTGTGCAATGATTTTTTACCAAAAGTATATATATGGCACGCCAGAATTGCTGTAATGATATAAACCTAGTAATTTTGTTAAGTTAAACCTTGATTTTATCCTGTAAAAGCCCAGATGATTTAATTTACTACGCCAAAATCACATTTATAAGTTAAGCCCAGTTTCTTTCAAGTCAAACCTAGTTTTTCTCTTACATTAACTGAAAAAAAAATATGTTAAACTAAATAAGATATGATTTAACTGGGTAAAACTAGGTTTAACTTAGACTTGGATAATCTACGTTTAACTCAACAATGTGATTTTGCCGCGTCATTTAGATGAATAAAATATTTCAATCAAACGTGCAGATTCCAGAGCACATGAATACAAATATGTATTTATAGTAAATCATCTTCTCAATAAGATGGATTCGGGCGGGGGTTGCTGGTGTCAGTGGAGGTCTAGTGTCCAACTGATATATAAAGTTATCTTAAAGTAAATTATTTTTCAAACAGAGATATTAAATAAACAAGAAGTTGATGGCATTTAACTTTCTTGATCAAGATCAATAATTTACAGGATGAATTAAATATCATGAGCCATATTTTTAACCCATCGTTCACAATCGCTGTTCTTTGGAAGACAGACGGTTCCTTCACAAAGCAGTTGACGTAAAGAATTAAAGTATATCTGTCGAGTTTCCTCGTTCTCACAGGCGATGTACCTAAAACTGATATTTTTGTATTTATAATTAGCTGGTTCAATGGCATTTTACGCCACACTCTACAGTTATTTCAATTTTATATATATATATATATATATATATATATATATATATATATATATATATATATATATATATATATATATATATATATATATATATATATATAAATGTAATTGTATTTTAGTATTATAAGTTAATACGATTAACCATATGTAAGTTAATGTATCATAAGTCAACCAAGTATTTCCATACCAGAAGTTTTTTTCTTTTTAACTCTGTACTCCATCACTCCATGCATAAATGTTAAAGAGTAACAAATTACCCTGTAATACGACATTAATCTTTACAGGATGCTACGTTCTTTTTCTAATCCCTGTATCACTTTAATATGTCAAAATTCAACACTTCCTTGCGTCTTTAACACTCAGTTTGATTTCAGAATTGACAAAGATAAGAAATGATAGAGCCCTTTTCTAGCCCCCCTGAGATTGTTTCTCCATTTTTCTTCGCTACCTTAATATGGCGAATAGACGCTTATTTAGATAGAAGACCGTGTTAACTACTCGGTGATTGACTTCCCGACAAGAAAACTATTCCTGGTGGAATTCTGTCAGAAAATAATTTACAAGTGATACTTTCCCAATACCAAATTGCTTTTCGAATCAAATAAACTAATATTCAGATCTTTTCTTCAGATAACCGGAAAATTATTATATTTATTAGTTCAATAAAAATATCAAAAATTTCATTTATTTAGTAATCGTACCTCTCATCATTTGATATCAAGATAGCTAAATCCTCTGGTATGTTTGTGAAATTCAGTATATAGGCGTATTTGTCATATATATATATATATATATATATATATATATATATATATATATATATATATATATATATATATATATATATATATATATATATATATATATATATATATATATATGTATAAAGTAGATACAGTAAGTAATATTTAAGTTTGTCGAATCTTTTTTGAAAGATATCATATTGTATTTTAACTTTACATTGATTTCAAAGTGTTTCGTTCTGATATTATCACGTATAAATCTTATAAATGTCAAAATACCAGTTTTATTATGTTCACGTTGTTTCCTTGACAACTGTGCTATCTTACTTTGATGGTCAAATACCAATCAAACGTATGCTATTAAGATATCACAAATGACGGTCCTTGCGTTGCAAGTTAATTACATTGTGACAAGGCTTCGTTGTTAAGTAAATACTGTAGATTCTTGAATGTAAAACAGAAAGAAAATAAAAATGCATGAACAAAATTGTTTTGCCAGGTAAATTTACATAGTGATATGAAGTCTTTTAGGCATATTTGCAATATATCACGTGGTATATTTTGTCAATGATGGAAGACATACACTGTTATGTGATTTATCTATTTTCTGCCCACGATCACACGTCGGTTAAAAACCACAAGAAATAATTTGATAAAGAAAGTATTCTGCAGTACGGCGTCAATTCACTTATATTTATTTTGACACCCCATTTTGCAAAACTATATTTGGTATTATGTATATAATATTTACAACCACTGGGTTGTTGCCGCTACTGCCTGTGGGCCGTTCGAGTGCCCGAGGACATAAATAAACCTAGTACATGGTTTCCGGTACAAACTGAAAGTCATATTTGGAGTGGAAATCACCTTTTAAATCTTCAACTCCTCAAAAACTAAGCTAGTCATTTTAACAGGTGGTACTCTTAGACGGATATCATCACACTACTACAATGTACAGAAGTTTTTCGTTCCGTCTTTTCTAGCTTTATGGTTTGAAAAAAGGTTTAAATTTTTATAATAGTGACGATGACATGACACTATACATTTAGATGCTACACAATAACATATATCCCTTCCCTTTTCATGGTCCTGCTTACTAGAAGTTCTTCAGTAAAACAGAGGAAATGAACACAGGCCCTATGTATACATATTCAACTTTCTAGCAAAACGTTTTGTGTTTTATCTTCTGGATGGTAACGTGATCTTTGCATATATTCCCTTGTTTCATTTTCCATTTATATTTGAAGCAGTGTACAGGTATCTAAGGTTTGTCTAAGAGTGTTAGGTCTGCTCTGGTCTAGATTTAATCTAAACAAAATACTAATTGAATACCATTATGGATTGTGTTTATCACGAAACAAAACTTCACCGTAGGCTTGCTTTTGTTTGTATGATACAGAGCGTTTTCAGGTTTTGTTGTCGTCAGCTAAAATATACTTTCGACATACTGATAATATTTACTCAGTTGAATCGTTGTAATTAATCCTAATTTTGTTTGGTGTGAAAAAATGAAAACACGGAAATGAAATGCGGATACAAAGAATAATGATATGTAACATCAAAGTTGCAAAACACCGACAATGACGTATGAAACACGTGCCAAGTAGTCTACGTTTAAAACAAGGGTAAGTCCATTGTTTTCTATCTTTTCTATTAGATAAAATCATGTCTATTTAAACAGTTGTAATATTAAGACTTTATAAAACTTCAATGCAGTTTTAATTAGCAGGTAATTGTTTTAATTAGCAGGTAATTTAAAGAATTACTCTACATATAGTTTTAAGTACATACGGAATTTTATTTTAACTTCTGACGTTTGCTATGGTGTATTAATATTTGTGCTTCAAGTTAGTCAATTAACATAGACATATTTATAAACACTTTTACAGTTTTGCTTAATAGACTTATTCCCATCATCATCATCATCATTATCATCATCATCATCAACATCATCCCTCCTCTATTTATTATTATCATTATTATTGTAGTTGCTCTCGTTGTTATTATCATTATTGTTATCATTTTTACTATTATTATTATTATTATTATTATTATTATTATTACGCATTTTATTTTAACGTGTTATAAACAAAACATTGTTCATGAATAAAATTGTATCGTTATAGAGTTTTATCCTAGTGCGGTGTAAATGCATTTCATGTTTACACTGTAAATCTTTGAAGCTGATTTATTATGTTTTAACATTGATGTTATTATCCGTAGCCTTATCAAATCTCTGTCAGGATACAAATTGACATACTTTAGTGATGAGAATGATAATTTTATTAAATAACTACCAGGAATAAAACATACTACGTAAGAAAAGATATAAAGGTCTTATCGGTGACGAAATGCAAAATTAAATGAATACTACAAGAAATATTGCCCTAAAATTTACTTATTTTGATTTTTGATTTTAATTTGATATTATAAATGTGTTTTCTGTATCCATACAAATTCAGTTAAAGTTACTAAGTATCATTCAACATAAGTGTGTTTAAATTTGAAAAATATATCTTTGAAGCGAACCACGAAATTTCATGGAAGGTGTTTAAAATTACGCAAATAAGAAATAACTCAGTGTAGCGAAACACAAAATATTCTGGACTGTAATTAAAAGTATATAAATTTACTCATTGTACGGAAACACAGTATTACTTGAGAAATGTTTAAAAGTACAAAATTTAACTCACCATTGTGCAACACAAAATACTTTGAAGGGTTATAAATTTTGTTACAATACCAAATATTATTACAGTACCAAAGTAGATAAATAACTCAATGAAGCAAAACTGCGAAATTTCTCTGAAGGTGTTATTTATAACGAAATTTCAATTTTCATGGAAGTTGTAATTATAACGAAATATGAAATTACAAATTACTTGGAAAGTGTTGAAAGCATAAGAATAACTGAGTGTAGCGAAACATGAAATTTCTTTACACACCTGGAGAAAGAAACGTTTCCCTAGAACTGTACTACGTAATCTAAAAACCTTTTTTAAGTTGACGACTCTCAAAGTTTACGTATCAATGAAAAAACAAAACTGTTTAGGTAATGGTGAAAGGGAAGATCTCTAAAAATGAATGCAGCTGCATTTCACTAATGCAAATAACAATTAATTCCGTGACATGCAGTCAAATGTAGCTCCCTCGTTACTATTTGACAAAAAAACAAAAATATATGCATGATAAAAAAGGTTTGGTATGTAGATGCCTTTAGTTAACAGAGTTAGGTAAAACAAATTCAGTCGTGAATAAGATGCTAGTTTTCCAATCTTCCATAAATCGAATTAAGACGTTAATAACAAATTTGGATACACAAAATATCTAACATAGGCGTCCATGACATTCAGGATATTTTAACACAGAACTCTGATTTAGCTTAAATCTTCTCGCGAAAGTGGGGCCAGAATCTCCACTGTTGGCTTTTCCATTGATGCCACAGAAGCATGCGTTGTAGAAAAATTCTGAACGATTACGACAATATTCATATCAAAGGTTTGAGATCAATTTATACTTTTTCTTTAAAAGAATGCATTTCAAACTCTGATACTATGCTATATATTTGTGTATCACATTTTTAAACTATTTTAGTATTTTCAAAATGTGTTTTAAAGGTACAAATGCAACATAAAATATTAAAATCAGTGGCATTCGAATGTTATTTGTTAACTCAAAACGTTATAATGAACGTTTATTTGAAATCAACAAGCTAATAAAGCTAGAGATTTGTGAAAAGAAGTGCAAAATTGAAACTCAAGATGATACTTTTTGTCAACAAAACTTCATCAGTTGAGCTCGATATTCATATATTTTATCTCCGAAAAAAATCAAACGACCATGTTTAAAAGTATGAAACGTAACTAAAACGCCATATATATGCACAGCTGAAGAGAGATAAGGTGATTTTTCCAAGCTATCAATAATGTCACACATGTTCATTTCATTGACGATGAACTTCATAATTTGATAAGATTTGGCTATTAAAAATTGCTCGTTTTTAAAGTATAAAGTGATTAATAAAAAACCCACCTGTGCTTCGTCGGGATCGGCAACCCCCTCATTGTCTCCAAAGTATGGTTCTACAGGAACACCGCTGCAAAAGGAATCTCCAAGTAACTGCACTGCGATAACAAGTCCAAGAAGAAGCTTTGGGATCCAACCAGTTTCCATTCTTCTTATCTTTGTTTCTTTTTTCTCAGAAAATGCCAAACCGTTGTTGCTTTGTTTTCTTAACCTGGACTTTTGTTCTATGGACAGATGTTGTGAGAATGTTTCTTTTATAACAAGGTGATGGAAATTATATATCACACAATTGAAGCAAAATGTTTTGCAGCCTACGTTTTCTCGGATATGACGAGATTTTCCACTCATTAGCACCCTATCAGTGGAATTAATATTCCCAAATTGCTTAGTTAAAACTGACGAATAATTAGGTGATGTCAAACGATTGACAATGGTTTAAATTGATGCAGCTCTATCGGAAGATAAGGGGGTGGTATCATACTCGCTCTGCGCATATCAATGTTAAAGAGACTCCGACCGTATTGGCAAATTGAACTCATTCCTGACATCTGTTGAGAATTGTAAGCTAATCAGAAAGGTAACAATGTCCATTAAATCACTTTGTGCAACTCTGATTAAACTATATTTAATCGACCAATGTTCTACAAATATTCATCATTTTCTTGCATGACAGAAGTATGGTAAATATATATAAGCATTTCTGTATTATCACATCATTTGATTCTTAACATATACATTTTTCGATTAATTCTTTCTTCTCAAGAAAAGGAAGCGTAAATACGAATAGATCCTATATATTAAGTGTTAATAGATACATATTTTAAACTAGGATATTGTTTTAATTTATAAATTAATACATCAATTCACAATTTATACCACTGACAACTTTTGATATAAAATAAAAACGAATGATATTTCGATGTTTGATTTTTTTCATCTTTTGATATACCTAACCTTAGTACGTTGTATTTCATTCTACATTGTGGTGTGGAAAAATGAAAGTGTTACAGTAAGTAAACTATTTATACTTTTCTTAGTTGCGAGGTATTTGTCTTGCCTTGTAAACAAAAGACTTTTAAAGATGTTAAAATGAAATGGAAATTAGTATAGTTACTTAAAAAAAGTTTTCGATGCATCATTATCACAGACTATGCCATACCAAACTGAAATGAATCTTACTAACTACAGAATAGACAACGCTAGACTACATAGGAACCATTATATTTATAAAATTATATTTATCATCTGACTGGCATAATTTGGCCACGGCTGTATGTAATTAGGGAGCCAAATCAACACTTGATCCTTTATGGCATCCCAATAAAAAGAACTTAATAAATAAAACATTATGTCAAATACTGAACCCTGAGATCAGTAGTTCAACATTATCATACGAAAAAATTTAAACAAAGTTAATTTTTCAATGAAATATACCAATATCTGGAATGCCCATGCCATCATGATCAGCGCATATCAATGATAAATGTTTACTTCCAATACCGTGGCGGTCTCGTTACTTAATGTGTGTCAAACTGAAACTGAAAGTACACCAGTATTTTAATGTATCTAAAATGTATGAAAAAACTCTAAACTCAGTGAAGGGAGGGGTAAGGGAGGGTGACATTTTCCAAACAACTGACAACTTTACTGTCCCGCGAAGCTATCTATACATAGCCAATAGCTCACTACACAATGCATGCTTTTTCGCTGTTTATCTGAGTTCAGGTAAAACTCTTGGTGTGTTCTATTAACACAAAGAGACACTTACTTACATTATTGAAAACAAACGAGAATTGATAAAAGACAATCTAAATTATTAACTTGCTTTGATAAATAAATTTAATAATGATATTATTAAATTCTGTTATTGCCAACATGTTGGATTCAAGATGAGAAGTAAAGGTTATTTAAAGAAATACAATATGAAGCTAATCTATCATGTCAAATATTATTCATTTTAAAAGAAAATCTATTTTCTAAACATCCCTTGATACTTCAAGGAGCAGCCATACTTATCCTTTTTCTCGAATAAAAACTATCGAAGGATAAGATAAATGTTGAAAAAAAATTCAGGGTTTTTCAAAAGTTAAATTTCTTTAAAGTTGATATGGCATCTTTAAGAATTGTTGCGAACTAAGAATATATCCATGTTTAATATGAATACGACTGTGACATTACAGTCTTTCAGCACACAAGTATTTTTTATCTGGGTGGTAACTTTATTGAAATATCCAGATCTTCTGCTTATATTATCAATTTCTAATGTTACATCGTGCATTGCATTAGAAATGATATTTACATGATGTGCTTTGTAATAAATGTCGCTATAAATGTTTTTGATAATGTCATGGAAACATTCTTAATGACAATAAAATGAAGATATGTATGTGGATGTTTTGTACAATGCTCTAATAATCACCAACTAATTAGATATGTCAGACATATCAATCCATAGTCACGTAACGATTTTAGACTCGTCTAAAATAGATGTTTTGTAAGTATGTGGCTCTTAAACTATAAAAGCTGTTACTTCAACCTCGGTAGATGTATTTGAAAAAAAAGATATATAAACACTTATAAAGTACTTAAGTTCTGTCGCATACCAATGGGGCTTCTGAATCAGTTGTGTCATGTTTGTTGAAATCAAGACCACCAGTCAGTCCGGTTTTATATTAACCATAGTAAACCCTTAGCCATTATGTATATTCTTGTTTCTTTCTTTCGTTTTTTTAGCTCACCTGACTATGTCAGGGTGAGCTTTTGCCATCACTTTGCGTCCGTCGTCCGTCCGTCGTCCGTCGTCCGTCCGTCGTCCGTCGTCCGTCCGTCCGTCGTTAACTCACTTTCAAAAATCTTCTCCTCTGAAACCACTGGGCCAAATTGAACCAAACTTGAACTGAGTCGTCACTAGGGTATCTAGTGTCAAATTTGTTATTTTCTATGTCGCAGGTCAAACAACATGGCCGCTGTTGCTAAAAATAGAACATAGGGGTAAATTGCAGTCCGTCGTTAACTCACTTTCAAAAATCTTCTCCTCTGAAACCACTGGGCGAAATTGAACCAAACTTGAATTGAGTCGTCAATAGGGTATTTAGTTTCAAATTTGTTATTTTCTCTGTCGCAGGTCAAACAACATGGCCACTGTTGCTAAAAATAGAACATGGGGGTAAATTGCAGTTTTTGGCCAATAACTCAAAAACCATTACAGATATCAAACATCTGACAGGGTAAAAGTGATCAGCTTGATGAGATCTACCTGCCATGCAATTTTGAAGAAAATCGGGAAACTCATCTCGGAGTTATAGCCCTTTTTTTTGTAAAATTTTCAAAATTTTGGCATTTTTAATTTTTTATTTCAAAAAATGTAGCAGATAGAGGTCAAGTGTAAATTGCAAAAATGTTCAACATAACAAGATCTACCCACCGTAAAAATTTGAAGACAATCCAAAAACCTGTGTAGGAGTTATTGCCCTTTTTTCACAGAATTTTTTCAATTTTTATGTTTTTCGTCTTCTAACTCCAAAACTATGAAAGATAGAGGTCGAATGTAAATTGATAAAATGTTTGCCATGATGTGGCGACTTCAAAACCGGTGTTGAAAATTTTTTGTTGACCGCCATTTTCAAAATGGCCGACAAAAAAGGCGGGAAAATTCAACATTGTTTGATTTCAATGAAATTTGGTTTCCAAATAGATATTGATGTTGCGACTTCAAAACCGTTGTTGAAAATTGTTTCTTGACCGCCATTTTTAGCTCACCTGGCTTTTGGAATCACTTTGCGTCAACAAACATGGCCGCTATGGCGAGGCTTAGTTTAACATTGGATCCTATAGGAAAATCATCTTCTCTGAAACCACTGACACAAATTTAACCAAACTTTACAGGAGTGATGTATGCAAGGTCCTTTACAAAGACTGCTCATTTTGTTCTGATCCGTCAAAAATCATGGCCACTAGAACGGGGCTTAGTTTAACATTATATAGCCAAAAGAAGACTGCTGTGCTGCACACACTGCAAAGTTTTCGCAGAACCTTATTCATTCATTCATGAATCCGGTTCCTGACTTGGAAGAAGAACATTGGATCCTGTGGGAAAATTACATTTTCATCTTCTCCTCTGAAAACGCTGAAGCAAATATAACCAAACTTTAGAAGAATGATGTATTGAAGGTCCTTTACAAAGATTGCTCATTTCGTTCCGATCTGTCAAAACCATGGCCGCCAGGGCTGGGCTTAGTTTATCATTGGACCCTATGGGAAAATCACATTTTCATTTTCTCCTCTGAAACCACTGAAGCAAATTCAACCAAACTTTACAGGATTTATGTATGGAAGGTCCTTTACAAAAATTACTCGGTTCGTCTGATCTTCTCAAGCAAATAACCAGGTGAGCGATACAGGCTCTTGAGAGCCTCTTGTTTTTGTATTTGGTGTTCTATGCCACACTCAACAACAATTTAACTGTTATTTATTGGCAGTTAGTTTTTAATGATGACGGAGAGAACCCGGTTACAATGTACCTGTGAATAGACCACCAGCCCACCAGCCTTCCACAAGAAAGGAAGGAGGGAAAGATCACTGACCTTCTGCAAGAAGAAAACTAAAACAATCAGCTTTGGTCCCGGTGGAACTCGACCCATGCTGACTAAAGGTGAGAGACTTCATGGTTTAAAACGCAATTGTCTGGCCAGTCAGCCACAGAAGGGAAGCCCACAGGTCTCGTAAACACCGTCCAATATAAGAACGCCAAAATGTTGTGCAGCAGTCTCGTAAACACCACCAAACATAAGAACGCCAAAATGTTGTGCAGCAGTTAAATTGATATATGATTTTAAAAATGAATAATTGACATGTACAGACAACAATTTACCTCATAATCTGTGATACTACCGATGTATAGCAGACCAATTGTTTGATGTGAAAACACACTCCAGCTTATTTTAACTTTTAACTCTTTAACTTTTATATAAATACGGTTGTTTTGAACCGTATCAATTATGTTTACCTTATATCATTACAAAAATAACACAAGTTTCTGTGAGAATAAAAATTTTGATCGGTCTGTGAAAGGGCTAAATTTAAATATATACCGATATACATTCAAACTTGGTTGGTAAAATGATAGAGATACCAACAAAAACATAGACGTTACGTTATAGTAACTGATTGTTTCTTGACGTCATTTTCCGGAAATCTGTATTATTTTGCCAACCGGAAGACTGGCAAAGTCGCAGGATCGCAGTTACTGCTAAAGGGTATTTTAGGAAATGAAATTTTAAGTTGCTTGCTGAGTCATCTGTGTCGGTTGTGACGAGGATATATTCAGCACATTACAACTGAATTTGACTGTGGACCCACAGCGGGTGAGACCGGTCAACAGGAGATGCTAGATTTCTAGATATCCGTGCTAGTCCACACTTTACCAGATTTGTATATCCTGAACATCCTGCAAATTAATACTTTGGTATCCGTGATTTTTGCATTACACCGGAAACAGTATTCGTTCCTACTTCTCATCATCTCGGGATAATACAATTAATTTCTTATGAGGGCAATAATAACAGGGGTTAATAGAATAGTCTGTATGGTGATTCAATGTTACTCCCCACCCCAGCCGTGCTACGGGAGTTGGATATCATTTGGCTCCTTGTGGGAGTCAGAAGGAGTCAGTGGTATGAAGGGGATGGCTTCTTCTCTAAAACACCAGATTCCAGTAAATGTACTTGATTTTCAAGAGGTCCATATTTGTCTAAAATATCAAATTTGTGCATCGTATATTATCTTATGAGACATTTTATCAATTCTTCAACATTTGTTATTTTTATGAACAAATCATTTTAAAAAATCAACTTATTCAAACTGAGTCTAAAAAGACTTCTTTTTGAAGAGATCTTTTTGAAACCTGAAAATAGATACATTCCCATTAAAATATTGTCCCAGATTTAAACATACTCATTTAGGTGTAAAATATCAATAAGTATTGGTGATGCGGTGATCTCGGTTTTCTTAAGTCAGTATATAAAACAGAAAACACCAGACTTTTAAGACTCGATTGAAGACCCAAGGGAAGAAGCATTGTCGTCTAATGATTATACTATGTCAGTCAACAAAATGTTATGGTGTCTATCATAGCTAGCTTGTAGATACTGTATTTTGATCTTGAGATCTTGATAACGTCAATGACAAATGTAGCTGGTGATTTGTGAAAATCTCATCAATATTGTCTCTCAATATAAAGTGATGGCTAACATATTCGACAGTATTTTAAAGATCATGTGTCCTCAAAGGAATTGTTATTAGGGAAAAAGGAATTTATGTAGAGTTGGACAACACTTTTGTTTGCGTTGTTGTTGTCAATATTTTTTGTATAGGAATAAAGCTTTAAAGGAACATTAGCGGTGTTTATAAAAATTATTTCGATTTTTTATACTTACCCAATATCTATACTTGATGTACACAGTCACGAAAACTTATATTCCTATATATTTTGTGAAAATAATCAGGTGCAGTGTGGTATTAATAAAAATATAGTAAGGTTGAGTTAATCAACTGCAATTGAAAAAGTACCAAACCTGGGTTTCTCAAGCAAATTTCACAAAATGCAATGTATAGGAATTTAATAATAATTATCCATCTGTATATCTGTTTTTTTATTGTAAATCAATCTATGTTGTGAAAAGGGAAGAAGGGATGATCCTTTAAGAGAGGTAAACAATTTGTGACTTGTGCTATGGACAGTGATGATAATCTAGTTCCAACGCCTGTCGTGATGTGGGACTTCTGCTTTAAGTCTTATCTGAAGAATCCGATATTTTCATTTCAAATGCCAAACGCAATTATTACCACTTCTAGTAGTCTTTAGTCATTTTCTTTGATATAATGTGTGCTTAGACTCTAAATCAGCTGTATTTCGTCGACGATACAGAGACACATATCAATATTTTGTAATTGACATGTTTTCTTTGTTGGACCTCCGGTCCCAGGCAAAAACAAACAAACAAAAACAAAAACAAAAATATAAAAAAAACCACTAAGTCAATTAGATTATGTCACAAGGGTATAACGAATTGCGTTCAATAGTGGTATTTCTAGTATGTCACGGTAAGATATATAGAATGTAAATCACTGTTAATACCACAATTTGCTGTCTAATAATTTGAGTTTCTTATGTGATATTCCTGACTTGACTCGATTCTCATCCCTTGACACCCAATTTTACTCATGATTTTTGCCGTGTCTGTGCTCTATTTGTTGCTTTTTTATATTGTATTATGACGGATTTCGTGCTGTTACCAAAGTTTTCAGCAAACTGTCAGTAGCTTCTCTATTAAAATAAGAAAATGCTTTTAATTTGACATTAAGATATGTCGACGACGTTGTGTCAGCTGATTATGGCAATTTTCATTCCATGCATATGTCAATTTGATACATTCCAACGAACTAGAAATTAAATGCAACAGGATCAAGCACTCGTGCTTTCTACTTGGACAAATTACTTACGCAAGATATAGACATAGAAAAACTACACATATGTTGCTATCCGTATCATCAGCTCGAGTTGAATCCATCCGCTACAACGATCAAGTGTGGTCTGATGATACGGATAGAAACATTTGTGTGCTATTATTTTTATCACATGTATCTTATTTATCTACATGTATATACAAATTTAATATTTATTCCGCTTTTAACGACGAGATCAAATATTTCGGATGACATGAATACCATTTAGAAAAGTAGCTCCGCCGAAATTTCCGTATCCAACTAAGCGCAATACGACATTGCATATTGCACAGGTGTATTAAACTCTGTATTATAACTGTATGATAACAAACGCATGTAATAAAGGAAATTAACAACGAAGCTATACGACAAACGCGACGATTTCGGCTTCCCAATAGTGAATTTTCTAAATATAATAATTAATATCCCACAGACAGCTGCATATGGTGGTTACATCTGACAAATGATCCGATATACCAGGGCGTATTCATCATATGAACATTTAATTTCATATACAGAGGTAAACTACTTACTGACGAGTTATGACTACAGTGATATCGAAGATAAGAAAAAAGGACATTGAATTGTTAAAGGCAACAATGCCGTTAAAAACGATAATAAAAGATATAATTTTAAGATATTTCAATATATTTAATTGAAATTTTTCCCACTACAGGGATACTTATCGACAGTTATGTCGGATAGCTATCATTTCAAGAGAAAACGGGGTAAATAAAATACTTTCTTGCGAAATACTGATAAGTACAGGGGAAAAGCGCCAATACCAAAGAATAACCAAAACAACAAAATGAATATTATACTCGTTCAAGCACGGATCTTCGTTAAGTCACTAATGAAAACAGGGGCCATGGAAAAATAAAGGATTTACTTTAACATATTTGCTATTTACTGAAAGATAACTGGCATGAGGCAGAGTACACGCAATACAAGAAAATGCACTCTGTCTCATGCCAGTTAACTTTCAATATTTACATACCGACTGCAATTCCCTTCATTGCAAGTATATAGAGCGATGTATTGGATTTGTCAGTACACGCAGTCACGTGACCCGAGTGTTAACCGCGTTACATGTTGGCGCAGGAATGCATGAATGAATCAATAAAGAATAGAATATCACATATTTACTTCTTATTTATTTAATCTTAAAAACCATACATTACCACAAAACAAAAACAAAAATCGCAGAAAGAAATCGGAAACATCAGACTAAATCTTCATCTGTAGCACACTGTACATCCTACAGGTCCATATCGCGATATATCTAGGTCATGTTATGATGTTATGACCAGAACCACAGACCACAAAAATAAACTTTCGCTTCGTAGTTACAACAGAAAAAAGAGAGGCCAAGTGCAACTTTGTCAGGCATATCTGATAAACAGGTCGATTTGTTTTCCTTCACCGGATATTCCTATCAGAAACAATTCGTCACTCGCATCGTGTAAAATACTTATGTAAGTTACGTACCAATCAGTCATCATGGTTCCACTTCGTCCTGCACAGAATTTTTTTCCCATAATCCATTGCATTTATACTCAATGCTTTAAAAAAAGAAAAACAATCCTTAAGTAAATGATGTTAACGTTAATCCTTATAATTTAATTCACTACAATACGGAAAGGATATGTAGTAGATTAAATAAGGTATTATTTTATTTCCGAAAAAGGTAAACAAATAGGTATCAGCTGTTAAGCGCGTATGAAAACACTGGCCTAGCAAATCACGGTGCCAGCGTGAAGAACCGACTCGGGGTTCAATTCAAAAATAAAACCATTGATTTTTCGAATTATATAGTGAATAATAAAGGCTCCAGTTAATTAAATCAGTTTATAAGTAATAAGAAAATGATCTCTTACCATTAAATTTCAAATTGAAAGAGGAAAATCACTTGAATAGGAAATGATCGTCGGTAATGTTAGCGTGTTGTCATAAGATTTGAAAGGAATTTCTGTGTGTACTGAATTACCTCGGACACTTCCAATTATTCAATGATACCCACAACGAAAACCAAAGAAGTTGTGTATATAGATTTTTTTAACAATAAGCGTGACTGATAAATAAATGGATAAAAAATGCTTAGTAAAAACATTTGACATCTACTACCCTCTTAACCTGTTAATATGTGTTCGAAACACGACCCAATCAGAATGATGTGCCAACATTGATTTTGATTTCTTTTGACTATCAAAACATTGTCGGGGATGGATCCGTATCGGACGTTTGGATCTTAAAACGGATAATTCAGTGATTCATTTACTTACATATCAACTTTCTTTGATGTGATGAATTGAGGAAATGTAGACGAGTTTTGTTTTCATTTCTGAATGGACGAGCATAGCTAGCCTACTGTAGACTATGCCAAAATTCGAGCCCCGGGACCTGTGCTATGGCTGTGCTTCGGTAGGCTAATGACTGCGAGTTTATGTTTGTCAGGACTCCTGAATTATACGATCTGTTATACTAGTATTGATATAACAAAACATGAACAGAAAGCGTAATGGTTTTGTTTGTGTTTTCGCTCGACAGACGTACTGTATATGCATGTAAGTAGTGTCATTGAAAGTAGCTCCTTCTGCTTTGTAGGGGCTTGTAACGTAGGTTACAATGATTTAACTTGCTTTGCTCCAGTCAATCAGTATTTATGTAATATTGAATTATTTATATCAAAGAAATCTTATTTTATCAAAACGTCCTGGTGTGCAACGTTGGATTTTATGATATTTCAAAACAAAACTTAATACCGTTTATCAATCTTACCCTAACATAGGTCTCAAACATATTTGCACATTTTCAAATACGCTAATGATAGGGTATAAATTCGTATACCTGTATACTGACAAGGATAAATAATGATGCTCACAACAACAACAACAAAAACAACAACAACTTAGGTCTACTGTCTGCCTCTTACTAGTAATAAAAGCAGGACATGATTCGACCTTACGTTACAAGTGCAAATGATTTTGTAAAACGGTCTGAAGTGTAATCTGTAAAAGACCAAGTCTGAAATTTGTAATTTAATAGAACTCCTTCTACCCCTGTACTAACAAACCGTGGAAGGATTAAACAACTATTCTGAACACGTAATTCAAATCTATGAGTATTTGCAAGAAGCAATGTCATTCTAGTGACTATAAATTTAACGAAATCAGTACTCTCTGTCGTACTACTTTTTTCCAAAAGATGAAAATATATCTATATTCCAATTTCCATATTTCAAAGCTGGAATTAAATGTCAAAATATATATTACTCTTATCTCAGTCATGGTGAGACATAACTCAATATTTTAGTTTAACGTCCGTTGTTTTTTGTATTCTAGGTACTCAGTCAATGTATGTTGTCACAGTTTCAGGAGATTTTTAGGAAATTAATGTCTCTTCTAACGTTTTGTGAAGTATTTTTTTTATCTATGCCAATTAATAAAACTCCAAGACTTTTTTCAAATATCCCCGATTCTCGAGAGAAAACAATTTCCGAGACTGGTGATGTATTGATGTAATTTTTCAAAACGACTTAAAGAATTTTAACACACCCATGATTATTTTTTCCACGCTTTGAAGTACATGTTTATATATACAAAGAAAGTCTAAAAAAAGGTCAGGTTTTAATTATTACCAAAAATTAGAACACAGAACAAAGTTATTGATGTATGTGTTATAATGCATCTATGCAAATACAGCAAGTAAAGATATTCATAAGCTATTAAAATTTGATTTTGAAAATGTGCAAATACTTGTAGGCCTTAAGACCTGAGTTAATTCGGTGTTGATAAGACGCCACTTAGTGTTGCCTTACGGTCTAATAACTTGCTACTTAACGACTTCCCGATAAAACACATTTAGAAGTTTATAAAAATGAAGTTTATTGAAAATGCAAACTTTCAGCTTAGACGGGCATTAGCTGTGTTTACCAAAACAATAACATTTCGATTTTTTTTCTACTGTTACTACTTGTACTTGATGTACGATAACAAATATTGCTTTACACAGGCATAAATAACCGCGTTTAATGTCAACGTTCCGCAAATTTTATGGTCGGTATAATAGTCTTGTTTGCGACTACTCTGTTTCACTAAGTGAAATGTTGAGTTGCCTTTTCGTTGGCGGTTGTTGAGACGTCTGTACCAAATGTGACGAGGATACACTCCTCACGTGTTTCATTGGACTTGACTGTGGACTCACGGCGGGTGTGACGGGTCGACAGGGGATGCTTACTCCTCCATGGCACCTGATCCCACCTCTTGGTTTCCAGAGGTCCGTGTTTGTCCATTTTTACCGGATTTGTATCTATGTCCTGGACATCCTATTGATTTATACTTTGGTATCTGAGATTTTTATATTCATATATACTATATGAAAATGAGGTCAGGTCCAGTGTGGTATTCTTATACAAATAGTTAAGTTGAATTAATCAATTGATAATGTGCCAAACCTGGGTTTCTCAAGCAATTTTCGAAAAACATATGGGAATTCAGGAGTGTTTATGCCTGTGTATATCTTTTTTGTTATTATATTTTAATATAAAAATCTACAGAGTATAAATGTTTAAAATGTCCAGGATATAGATACGTATCTGGTAAAAATTGGACAAACACGGACCTCACCAAATTAAGAGGTGGGATCAGGGGACATGGAGGAGCAAGCATCCCCTGTTGACCCGCTGTGATTCCAAGGTCAAATCCAAATGAAATACGTGAGTAGTAAGTGGTAAAAAGGGAATATTTAAAAAATAAACACAGCTGATGCCTCCTTAAGTGTTGAATGTTTTTTATGACTTCAGATCGAAATTTGGTGGGAAACATAACCTAACGTATTATACCCAGTCCTTCCAAAGAACTGTCTGCTAAAATCTGTAAGATAACTCTGAGATACAACGACACTAGATTTTTGATTTTGTACATAAAGTATAGATATGTTTTCAAAATTCATACGGATATCGTTTTACTTAATAAAAAGTCTTACATTGATTTGGTGATTTGACGAGTGAGATCTGGGCCCGAAGTCACTAAATTTACTTTTCATGTTTTTAGGTAAATTCATACAAAAATTATTCTGTAACTGGACATGTGTGTATATTGACAGCATACAATGGTAAATAATGATAATAATTATTGCTCATTTGAAGAAAACTTCAGAAATATTGAGTACCGTAATCAACCTATTTATTAAATTGTTACAGGAAAATCATAACTTTGATGCAAATATTTATATATGAATGATGACAAACAATAATTTGTTTCCTAATCATTGAAACCCAAAGCTTCACCAACGATTTTATAGTCAAAATGGTGAAAGTTGAGCTTGAATACTAAGTAAATTTGGTGATTTCGGGCCCAGGGTTTGCGTTTTTCTTTTATAAAAGTTACATTATTATCGATTTAATTTCAGTACCAGCTTTGTTTTACGTTTGATAAATGCTAATTTCAGAATTGTGAATAATTTCATTTTTTTCTCAAAAATGCATAATCACATACATCAATAACGGAAAATATCCTGAAATGTCGAATGCACTAAATACCCCATTTTAAAAGAGCGTAAACATGACCTTCACTGTAACATTTCCATAAATACATGTTGTTGGACTAAACTTACCGTGACGTCATTTCAGCACCATAAGTATCACATGAAATTGTTATCAGTTTCAATATTACACGGAAGTGTCAATAAAACCACAGCTGTGTCTCGTTTTACTCATTCAACACAAACTGCTTGAAGATACTTCAGGAGTATTCGTCACAAAATATTATTTGAAAAAGGTCAATAATTGAACATCCTTTTTGATATGTTGATGCTTTGTTTTGTTCTCTAATGTCCCGTTGGATATATATAATGATTATTTGTTTGGTTATTGAAATTAAAATACGACGGATTTGGGGTAAATTAGAATTTTAACATAAAAATTGTGGAATAATATGATTTAGGAAATCCTGATCAGCATCAATTTAATGAGAAAATTCGGCAAAAAAGAAATCCGTTGTGCTTACCATTGTCTTTATATCTCAATTAAATCAATGTTACGAAACATTAACCGATTATTCAGCTTCTTGTCTCACTAGCATTCCACTGAAGCGACTACATCAATGAAACATATTACTAGCATACAGCAGAAGCAACATCAATGAAATGAAACACACAAACACACAAACTAACATACACACACACACACACACACACACACACATATATATATATATATATATATATATATATATATATATATATATATATATATATATATATATATATATATATCGATGCCGACAATGACGACCACGACGACGATGATGATGGTCAAGTTGATATCATATACGTATATGTATACATTCAGTGCGCACGTTTATCATTTTAGATATTCAATTTTAATGTGTTTCTTTTTCCAATATTTCAAATTTGATTTATATACATGTATATATTCAATTTTTTTTTCATTTGACACACTCATCTCTTGCAAGTTACCAAATTCTTGGTTGTTGTTCTTCAGGATCATGTTCAGATATTTCTCTTTGATATTGATTGAAACATTATTTGCAAACAATAAACTATTTTTATAAGAAATTAAGTTTTCCTTGATCCGTATAATGCCAATGTAAAAAATGCATGCGCCAAAATTGAACGAATAACATGACACCAATACAAGCCTTTAAAAGTACTCTCTCTATCATCGAGTTGTATTATATTTTTTATATTTTATATCCATAGAGAATATTTTTCTATATCATAAGATATATTCAGATTCGATATTTAGGTTAATTATATGACTGCATTTGTTGCTGTTTGTATCGTTGTTTAACCTCCCACTCACGAACTTTTCACTCATATGGAGATGTGAAGGGCTTCCAATTTTGGCTATGCTCGGCACTTACGGCAATTGAGCAGTGAGGGTTCTTCAACGCACTGTTACCTACTGTGAAACAAGACCTCTAATTGGTTAATTTTGTTTGGTTTTAAATTTATAATTTTTGTATTTTATGCAACACTCCTTTTATTTTTACAGTAAATATATTTTTTTACTTCCCCAAAGAAGTCATGGATCAAAGCGGGATATTAAGACCACTTTGCCACGGAGGCATTCTGGCACGGTGAATATAACCTTTCAATAAATCATCGTATTTACCTTCAAGAAGTTAATAATTGTACAATATCGGTGAAACTCAACCTTTATACCTGTGAGCAGGTAGTCTATCTAGTTCGAAGGTACACATTTTAAATTGCCATCATAAAATATGTACGACTAAACAAGTAAACTCGAAAATGTACTTTCTAAATATATTAAAGCAGCAAATAGGCACTGACGTCCAAACTACAAATTGCGATAATTTGTATATAGTTATAGAAACGCCATACCATTTAATCTCCTCTTTTAGGGTTATTATCATAATGATGATTCTATACCACCTCTATCAAAAGTGACAAGAACCATCATTTGAAATAAATCGTAAAGTGGAATGACGTCATCATGATACTAGATTGCTGTTTACTGACTGACATTTACGTTTGAGTAATTTGGCCGAACTTCGGTTTGTCCAGGAAATTGTTAGTTTAAACATATTTTATTGTCATACAATTATGCACAGGATTAGAAACATGTTTTACAAATTTATTATCACTTCTCCCTAAAACAATAAATCAAATGCATTTTGGCCGTGTACACATAATTATACATAACATCTCTCTCTCGCTCTCTCTCTCTCTCTCTCTCTCTCTCTCTCTCTCTCTCTCTCTCTCTCTCTCTCTCTCTCTCTCTCTCTCTCTCTCTATTACTCCTCTTCTTGATTAATTGCTTCCTTAATTGGTTGATTGACTGCTTGACTGATTGATTACTTTCATAATTGCTTCGAAATCATTCTATTGCTGTAACATCCTTGTAGGAAATGAAAATTTAACGATTGATCATTTAAATAAATTTGTTATTTTTAAATGTTATTTTTCACACTCCATAAATAATCAATGTAAACTGTGTTATTTACTCTCGGCCATTCTAACATTTTTTCAATTTTGGACCGCTTTTTCTAAAGCTCTGTTCCGGTAATGAACCCGTTGCTTCCTTTCGTAAATAAATCAAAATGTCACAATATTTAACGTTTGGTAAATTTTCCAGACATTTACACCAAATTGGTTATTGGCAAAACATGACTAATAGCAATAAACTGACTTTCAGATATAACTTATTGTTTTAGCGTATTCATGCCATCCTAATCATCATGGGAGCCAAAGACTTCTATATCAAACTCTATTACAAGTTAACACAAGTGAATTAACTTTCTATGTGGACATCAAGGTTTAAGTTTTCTTTTTAAAAAAGACTCCAAAATCTGACACATTCCACACACGGAAATGTTGTCTACCTACATTTTATTTCTTCATTAACGTGAGTGCACAATGACCGAAAATCGTTTTGCCTGCATTAAAGTGAAGCGGCACATGGAAAATCCAGAATCACAACGGATTACATACGAACCAGAAACAGTGCCACACGACACATTGTTTTAATGAAAAATGTAATAAATAGATTATTTGTCAATTCTAAGCTCCAAATTGCTTCACGCAATGAAAAATAAAAATATTATTCATAAAAAATAAACACATATCTTCTGTATATTATTACAGTATCAAAGAGTTACAATCTTGAGTTGAAGTATTTGCGGATTACCGTAAAACGTAGAACACACTCTTTTTAGACTTGTTAACCGTAGTTACAGAGACCATACTATTATAAAATCGCAATATCATATCGCGTTCAAATGCTTCATATGTAATCATTTGTATGGACAGTGTCAAGAATAGCTTCAAAATCAACACTGAATAATGGAAAGATTGAATTATGTACCTATGACTATATGATATATAATTCAGACAAAAGTGTTCCCCACAGTGGCTGCAGAAATTTTCATTTTTATATGCAACTGACATTATAGGAGTCCAATTAGCGATGCCCAATTATTTACTGATCCATCGCATGTGCTCTAAATTAATTACTGTTACGGGAACCCTTGTCGTTGTAGTATCATATTGATTAGCGCTATATATACGATAGTATAAAGATATAAGATGACCGAGTTTTGTCCTATAAAACCTTAAATTTTACAGGTGTGTGGTATGATTTTAATTTTAGGTAAGACGGTGATAAAATGTCTTATCCTCTTATAGTGTGTGTTGTAAACATCGTCGTAGAATGTGTGTTACAACGATCATTGTTCTTTTAAGGTATTGGGGGCCTCCGTGGTCGAGTGGTTAGACCATCGCGCTTTGAACCATGAAGTCCCGCTGGAACGTAGACTGATTTTGTGAGAAAGTCTGCCAGTTTACTTGTGGAAGGCCGGTGGCTTCTTCCGGGTACATTGTAACCGGGTTCCGTCCTCCACAAGTAAAAACAGGCCGCCACCATGTAACTGACAAATTGTTAAGTGTGGCGTTAAATTTTATTCAAAATTCAAATTTAAGTCATTGTTTTTCTTCACGTGTCTTTGAATTTAGCACTGTATTAGAATTCAGGAGTATATCTTTTAAAATCCAAATTTCACAGTTATTGTATATGCGGTATTAACTTGTTTTGATGACGACAGAGTTATCTATTGAACTGTCTAAATTGAAAACAGGGGTTGGTGAATTCAGAACAAGGAATCGTCCACAGCATCGGCATTCTGCAACAATTTTTTTAATAGATCCACAGAATGACCCCCGGGTTTCACAGTTATACCAAAGTTATAATCAAGACGATATCGTTTCTGTATTAACTTCATTGAGCTCCAATTTGAAAAGTTGAGTATTTTCCTAAATGGTATCATACGACTAAAAGTCGAAATCCGTCTAAGAGACCACACTATCTAGCTTTAGACATTTTTGGAGTGACAGTGCCAAATATTCTAAGATGTGAAACACACCGGGGTACTAGGTTTATGATACCCTAATCAATGTGTACCAGCAACAAGGAATCGTAATCCATAATACAAAGTTATAATGCTCAAGACCGTTTCGTCATTCTGCATGTTGTAAAACAATTTGTAGTATCATAAGCTATATATACGATAATAAAGATATAAGTCATAAAAGATCAGGTGTGTGGTATGATTTTAATTTTACAGACATGACCTCTTATAGTGTGTGTTGTAAACATCGTCGAGAATGTGTGTTACAACGATCATTGTTCAATTGGGGGCCTGGCTGAGCATAGACCATATTGAACCATAAAGTCCCGCTGGAATAGACTGATACCAGTTTAAGTACATTGTAACCGGGTTCCGTCCTCCACTAGTAAAAACAGGCCGCCACCATGTAACGATAGTGTGGCGTTTTTTATTCAATTCAAATTTAAGTCTTCACGTGTCTTTGATAACCGATTAGCACTGTATTAGAATTCAGGAGTATATCTTTTAAAATCCAAATTTCACAGTTATTGTATATGCGGTATTAACTTGTTTATTCCTAAATGACGACAGTCAGTCGACCACACTATCTATTGAACTGGATGAGTCTAAATGTGAAAACAGGGGTTGGTGATTAATCAATGTGTACAGAACAAGGAATCGTATCCACAAATGCAACAATTTTACAAAGATCAACAATGAGTCATAGATCCACAGACATGACCCCCGGGTGCTCAACTGGCTGTAGTATACCACTGTCAAAAAAATTAGACTTCATCTTAGCAATTTTTATGAGATTTTCATAAAGTGGTATTGCCAAATAATATCTCTAAAAGTATAGCCGAAATCCGTAAGAGTAACCACTTAAAAACAGTGTCTTAGCTTTAACATTTTTATTAAATAGTTTAGCCAAATATACTTTAGATAAGATGAAGAGCTGGTACCGAAATACCAGGTACTAGGTTTATGTATACCCTCGGGGACTCAAACGGTCCACCAGCAGTGGCAACGACCTAGTGGTTATAAATATTATAAACATAATACCAAAGTTATTATGCTCAAGACGATATCGTTTCTGTCAATTCTTTCTGTCTTGTTGTAAATTTTTATTTTACTTGGTGGGTGTAAATTAAAAAATTAAAAAATGACACTTCCACCGCATCTGATACCATTACATGGGTGTATATATATGTTTATTGAATAAGGATTTTAGACTCTTTGTTACTCAAACAATCTAGTTTTGCTAATCCATCAACCACTGTAGCCATATTTTACTTACTCTCTATTTCAAAGAATGGCGAGGAACATTGCTATGATTTAGGAGTGTATAATAGAGAAACCAAATTTCACAATTGTTTAACAGGCAATATTGGTCTTCGTACAACACCTTCTACCAAAAGCTTGAAGGTAATCTGGTTAACAATATCTTACAGAAAAATACTAATATGTGAATTAATTTGGGTTATAAAAAATCTGAACTATAAGAGGTATAAGTATTGGCTTTTGACGGAACCCGGATGTGCCAATTTTACGTGTTTTAATCTGTATTTCGCACTTTAAAATTGATTATAAAACAGTAAATTAAAACAGACAACACTCATTCTGGTATGCAATTTTTCACAACACTAATTGAATTTAACGACCGTAGCCATAAACATTTTACTTATTCCTTCTTGTGCTTCTCTTTGGCATTAAACTTTCTTTCTTATTAACAAAAATCTACATTTCGTAGACATCTATAACAATGGCGTAATTATTGAACAAGATATTGGTAATGATAATGAATTAATTTCCCATCATTAAATCCATGCAATTCATAATATAAATGCAAACATACCTTTAAATTTTTTCATTAAAAATCAGTTCCTAAAAATGGCCATTTCTTAAAGACATTAACGAGTTCCACATCAATTTTCTATTCAACCTGTTTTTAACAAAATCGTTTCCAAAGATACAAAAAGAAATCGGAATATTCATTCTCTATTTTCCAAGAGAAAATGCAAAATGATAAAAACAAATGAAATTGCAATCTCTTATTAATTCATCAAATAAATTAAATTGGATCTAATCCTACATCTATAAAGTTCCTCATTGTTGTACTAAAGATTCTAAATTAATATGGTTTCAATACAGACATTTTACATAGAAATTGAGGAACAAACAATTCCTTGTTAGGTGCAAATTAAACTAAATCAAAACACTGCTGCTTCTGTAAATCCGAGGTTGAATCCAATAATCATGTCTTGTTTTACTGTCCAAACATTTCAAATTTATGGAAAGTCACGTGAAATTGAATAAATTCAAAATGTATATGTACTTATGAGATTCCTATGATTGGAATCCTGTTTGGAATATCTGGCAAGTAGTCATGTTCTCTAAATGAAAACACCATGTCTCTAAACCATGTTCAACATTACTCCCAACAAATGTATATATGTGTGTATAAATATAAAAAATCTCAGATACCAAAGTATAAATCAATAGAATGTCCAGGACATAGATACAAATCCGGTAAAATGGACAAACACGGACCTCTGGAAACCAAGAGGTGGGATCAGGTGCCATGGAGGAGTAAGCATCCACTGTCGACCGGTCACACCCGCCACTGTCATGTCCAATGAAATACGTGAGGAGTGAATCCTCGTCATAATTGGTACATTGTATTTAAGGATGAAAAATATAAATACCATAGTATAATTTTTCAGGATGGTCAGGATACAATAAGCAAAGCTGGTGAATATTGGACAGACTCTGGAAGGTGGGACAAAATGCCATTTCGGATTAAGCATCCCCTCTTGATATCTGTATGCATGATGTATGAAAATGTTTTGCGTCAATGCAGTCGTATGTACCAGTTGTGGCGATGATTTACTCCTCGCGTATTTCATTTGAATTTGTGGACTGTGGACTTGCAGCGGATATAACCGGTCAACATGGAATGCGTACTCCTCCATGGTACATGATCCCACCAACAGAGCTCCGTTTTTAAATATGTTTTTATATTGTATCTCGGACATTCTGGAGATTTCTACTTTGGTAGATCCGAGTTTGTTTTATATTCAAAATTGTTATTCTACCCTTATCCTGTACGTATGTGTCTTAATCATATAGTGTATAATCGAAGAAAAATATAAATTTCAAAATAAAATCCTACTAACTCATCCAATATTGCCCATAATTATTTTTTTTCTTTTTACCATTGGTTTCATAAAGGGGCAGGTTTTTTCAGCCATTAACTACACAACTGTTGGAAATATCGACAAATATTTCCAGAGACGTAACACCCGACAGAGAACCATGAGAAACTATGTCAAACTCAAGGAGATCACTATAAAGCAAGAAAACAAAACGTGTAACTGTCGTTTGAAGGAAAAAGAAATAGAAATCACTTTCTCTTTAGAAAAGACGTATACATTTTAAATTGGAGCTCAACTGATGAAGTCTAATTGACAGAAACGATCGTCTTGAGCATTATAACTTTGGTTACTCTGAGTTAAGTTAAATGTTGAGTTCCCTTTTCGTTGGCGGTTGCTGAGACGTCTGTACCAATTGTGACGAGGATTCACTCCTCACGTATTTCATTGGACTTGACTGTGGACTCACGTTGTGTGTGACCGTTCGACAGGGGATGCTTACTCCTCCATGGCACCTGATCCCACCTCTTAGTTTCCAATGATAATACCATTTAAATTCCAAAGTTTTCTAAAGCTAAGATAGTCATCTTTTTACAGTAGTTACTCTTAGACGGATTTCGGCTATACTCTAGATTTATTATTTTACCTTGTATGCTACCACTTTTTCTTTAGAAATACATAGAATACATATACATTTTAAATTGGAGCTCAACTGATGCTATATATATATATATATATATATATATATATATATATATATATATATATATATATAATAAAATATATATATATATATATATATATATATATATATATATATATATATATATATATTACATCAACAACATAAGGCGTTTCTCCTTGCTGGGCTTACTGCTATATAAATAATTAAGGGACACTAACCGTGTTTTATTCATTTTATACTGTTTTACTATCTAAATTTACATACAACAAAAATATAAATATATACAGGAAAAAAATCTTAAATTCCTATATATTTTGAGAAACGCAGGTATGGCGTTATTTCAATTGCAATTGATTAACTCAACGTTACTATTTGTATATGTATACAACACTAGACCTGACCTTATTTTCACAAAATATATAGAAATATAAGATTTTACATGCCTGTGTAAAGCTCTTATTTGTTCTGATACATCACAGTTAGTAAAAGTATGAAAAAATCAAAAACATTTTTTGTAAACACAGCTTATGCCCACTTAAGTTTTATGGTATGATATGCAAAATATAAATTTACAAAAGAATGTAAGATTGCAAGATCAATACAATCATATTTTTCGTTGAGTCATTATCTAACTCCGCTCACAAAATCTGTAAGGCAATTAAATACAAATACTTCATTGTTTCCCAAGGGAGATAATCTTGAAATAAGATTTAGAAATAAAATACGTCATTCATCAACATGTATCAATTATTCATCATTCTCTTCTTCAAAATTTTTGTCCTAGTCATCATTCCTGTAAGTTAGGTCTAACTTGATCCATTATCTAATCACCAACAAGATTTAGTCAAGTCAATGTTTAGGTAGTGGAATACAGTCGAACCCATTGATATTGAACCCTGGTACATTGAAATTCCACTTTATTTTAAATGGTTTGCATTCCGCGGGCTTATTTCTTTATAAGCATTATAACAAGGATATCTTTTTAAAAAAAACTGTTTATTTGGAATACAAATTTAACCCACTTCGAGTTACAATTCGAAATCTAGTAGATGAATATAAAAAATTCCAGATACCAAAGTATAAATCAATAGAATGTCCATGACATAGATACAAATCCGGTAAAAATGGACAAACACGGACCTCTGGAAACCAAGAGGTGGGATCAGGTGCCATGGAGGAGTAAGCATCCCCTGTCGACCGGTCACACCCGCCGTGAGTCCACAGTCAAGTCCAATGCAACACGTGAGGAGTGTATCCTCGTCACAATTGGTACAGACGTCTCAACAACCGCCAACGAAAAGGCAACTCAACATTTCACTTAGTGAAACATAGTAGTCGCAAACAAGGATATTATACCATAGAATCTGCGGACTTTGACATTAAACGCGGTTTTCGATATCCCTGCGTCAATAATTTGTCAGTGAGTAGTTTACCTCTGTATATGAAATCTTCATATGTTGTACACGCCATGGCATATCGGATCATTTGTGAAATATAAACTGCATATGCGGGTGACAGAGGGATATTACTACTTAAATGTGGAAAATTTACGATGGGAATGCCGAAATCGTCGCGTTTATCGTATAGCTTAGTTGCCAATTTCCCGTCTGTGTTTATATTAAGTAAAATGTCTAAGTATGAAGCGTGTGTGCTTGATTCTGTTGTATCTTTAATTTCTAGTTCGCTGGGATATATCGCATTGACATATGTATGAAAATGGTCATTATAAATTGACAAAACGTCGTCGATATGTCTAAATGTCAAATTAAAGGACATTATATGGAAGAATGTTTACATATGCGATTTTTTGTCGAAAATATAATATACATACAACCTTTACTTTATTCTATGGTTAAAAAAGTCTTATTTTAGAAAAATGGCCAAATATAAAAGAAAATAAAAATCTTTTGGATGTCCAGGATGTAGATACAAATCCGGTAAAATAGACAAACACGGACCTCTGAAAACCAAGAGGTGGGATCAGGTGCCATGGAGGAGTAAGCATCCCTTGTCGACCGGTCACACCCGTGAGTCCACAGTCAGGTCTAAATGAAATACGCTATTGAGGAACGAATCTTCGTCACAATTGGTATAGATGTCTCAACAACCGCCAACGAAAAGGCGACTCAACATTTCACGTAATTAAAGAGAGTAATCGCAAACAAGACTATTATACCGACCGTAAAATTTGCGGAACGTTGATATCAAACGCAGTTTTCGATATACCTGTGTCAATAATTTGTCAGTGAGCAGTTTACCTCTGTATATGAAATCTTCATATGTTGAACACGCCCTGTCATACCGTGAAATATAAACTCCATATGCGGGTGACTGTGGGATATTACTTTTTATATGTTGAAAATAACGATTGGAAAGCCGAAATTGTCGCGTTTGTCTTATAGCTTAGTTGCAAATTTCCCGTCTGTGTCTATATTAAGTAAAATGTCTAAATATAAAACATGTGTCCTTGATTCTGTTGTATCTTTAATTTTTAAGTCGCTGGGATATATGGCATTGACATATGTATGAAAATTGTCAATATTAATTGACAAAACGTAGTCGATATATCTAAATGTAAAATTAAAGGACACCGCTAGCTTTTTCTTCTTTTGATTCAGCAGTTTCTAAATGAAGTCTGCTTCGTATGAATAAAGGAACAGATCGGCCAATAAAGGGGCACAGTTGGTTCCATTGGGAATGCCGACAGTTTGTTGAAAGACCACGTCTCCGAACATTACAAATATATTGTCTATTAAAAATTCCAGCATGTTTTTATATCAACTTCAGTGTATTTACATGAAGAATGGTGTAAAATAAGTACCATGATAACCAATCACTGGATATTTTAATTTTCGGGTACCACCTTTAGTAAAAAACAATTGTCTATGATACTAAAAAGTATTTCTTTTAATTTTTATGTGGAATAGTTGTGTAAAGAATAGAGAAGTCGTATGTTTTGATACCGTGAATTTGCGAAAAAATGTGCGCCTTCACATTTTCTAAAAGGTGTTTAGAATTTTTAGGTATGTACATCTGATTCATACCGCTTAAATACAGAGGGATAAAGTGTTTTCATAGTTCCTAAGATTTGGAAAACGAGATTTTATCAACTATCGTAGAGCTTTTAGCCATTCAGACAAAGTGTCTTGTTCCACGTCTTCGTGTTTGGCCCATCGTCTGGCATAATCTTCGACAGAATTCATTACTAAACTGAAATTCTGACGCCAATAAAAGGAATGGGCTTCGCGGTATTTAGGACCTCTTAAAATAAGATTTTTTAGTTTTCATTTTCAACAATAGAAACGTTGCCGGTGATGGCATATTTGATAAGATTTTATTTGAATGGAGAATGTAATCATAAAGATATCATTCCCATTAGACCTAACTCTATTGACCTATTGTTTAAAGATACTAAGGGGTGGGTCAAGGGCACTTTGTGAGATTTCATTAATTGAAGACTATTCAAAACTTAATTATGAAAAAATGGAGGGAGCATTGAATTTTAAGAATGGGTCTGATTGAAAACTTTAAAATGTTTTAGGTCTACAGCAGATACAAGACTTATCTGGTTCCAATACAGAAGTGTACATATAATAATGGCAACAAATAAATTATTTATTTTTGACAGTGTGAAAAATAACACTAAAAAAATCAGTGTAAATTGTGCTATTTTCACTCGGACAATCAAAATACTTTTCAAAATTTGATTCTACTTTTTCTTGCCTTAATTGTTTATAAAAAATGTAATGATTAGAATATTTCCCAATATTCCATCTTGTAAAGAGAAGAATACATATTCAACACTCTTGCTATGCACTCGTATAAAATATTATTCTTCTGTTTCACACAATGAAACATAAATGTATTCATTAAAAATTGGCAAATATACTTAATATTTTCAATTCCAACACAAAACTAACCTGTCAAAGTTCTCATGTCAGTGACATATACGCATAATATACGGCAGATTCGCTGGCTCCCCCGGATCACCACATTTAGAAAAAAGTCAAAATTTGAAAACTGTCTTTGTACATAAATTTCCAGGATATTATGTTGTACAACACTTGTAATACTGTAAACGTGGATATATACGCGTGGGGGTAATTTACGCTAAATATGTCATTAAGAGATTTTCGTGTAAATTACTACCGCGTACCAGTCCCACAGTTCTGATAAGAATAAGCGGTTAATACAGACTGTCGGTAAGTATGGCATCACTTAAATTCACATGCGTATGGGTTGCATAAGAAAAGCGCGTATTCAACAACATGCAGAAATATCTACGCCTACAGTATTACACAAATGCTCTCTACTTTTACTCGTTTTTTTTTTCATCATTGTATTTTATACTTTTTCGCTTACAAGAACTTAACAGTATTTCGAAATGGTATGGGAAGTTGTAATTGCAGTGATGGATAATTACATATTGCTCTTGTCGAAAGTTTTAACGGACAATAAGATGAGTTTTCCTTTCTGTGTGAAAAAAACATTACATGCTGAAAACCTTATGTCGCCATGAACCTATGCGGATTATGGTTATCGTTTGAAAATAAACTTTGGGTTTGTAAGACAGGTGCCTTAGTATTATTTTTCAAGGGCACATTGATTTCCATATACTGGAAATAATTCGTCAAATCATAGTTCTGGTGAGAATTGGTATGGGCGGAAATTTGTCGCTTGCTGGTGCAGTACAAATGAAACATACTGTGAAATTCCTGACCTCTGGATCTGGGGATTCTGTAGAAAGGACAGACATCAGGTGACAGATAAAACTCGTTATTTGTTTTGAGATTTGAGATATAATCTGATCTGGAATCGAACTTGGGACATCCTTTCGAAAGGCCAACGCGCTTACCAACTGAGTCCCCATGCACTTTTTTCTTCTCTTAACTACATTGTCACTGTTTTTTTTACAATGTATTCAAAATTGAAATTTTGACATAAGTCTCATTTACGTTCATAGCCCCTGTTTCTGTGCATATCAATTTTATTTGTGGAATTACGCATATTAATATACGCTACAGAAATACAGAATATCAATGTGAGCAAATATGTGAGGAAAGAAAATGCTGATTATAGTTTCGTAACCCAGTAGGTCTGCAACTTCTTTTATTTGTTGTTCACCGGGGGCAAAAATCAAAATCTAGATTAAAGGAGAGTTGAAGAATTTTGAATATTAATGTTTCATTGCATATAATTGTAAAACCAAGAGTGTTTTATGCATTGTTATAATATTAGCAATAGTAGAACTAAATAACTAACAAATCATATACTTATATATAAAGTCATTCTATTATCTGTTTTGATTTTATAATTTTCAAATTATTACTTGTTAAGTAAAATAGAGATATTACAATAGTCGTCAAGTGGACACGTAACAAACACGGACCTGTGACAATCCAGACCGATCACTTATATTGACGGGCATTTCAAACTAGAGTCTTATTTCACTCAGATAACACCAAATGAATTCTAAACTTCTAAAAGTTATGACACTCATTTTCATACTGGGTACTCGTAGATGGATCTAACAAACATTTAGATGTATCATTTGGTCGGGTATGATACCATTTTTTCTTTCGAAAATGCCTATTTTTATCAAATTCGAACTCAACTGATGAAGTCTTATTGAAAGAAATGTTCGTCTTGAGCATTTCTAATAGACAATATATTTGTAATGTTCGGAGACGTGGTCTTTCAACAAACTGTCGGCATTCATATGGGAACCAATTATGTCCCTCTTATTGGCAGACCTGTTCCTTTATTCATTCGAAGCAGACTTCATTCAAAAACTGCTGAATCAAAAGAAGAAAAAGCTAGCGGTGTCCTTTTATTTGACATTTAGATATATCGACGACGTTTTGTCAATTAATAATGACAATTTTCATACATATGCCTATGCAATATATCTCAGCGAACTAGAAATTAAAGATACAACAGATTCAAGCACACACGCTTCATACTTAGACATTTTACTTAATATAGACACAGACGGGAAATTGGCAACTAAGCTTTACGACAAACGCGATAATTTCGGCTTTCAAATCGTCAATTTTTCTCATTTAAGTAGTAATATCCCTTAGTCACCCGCATATTTATATTTCACAAATGATCCGATATGCCATGACGTGTACAACATATGAAGATTTCATATACAGAGGTAAAATATTGACACAGGGATATCAAAAAACCGCGTTTAATGTCAAAGTCCGCAAATTTTATGGACGGTATCATAGTCTTGTTTGCGATTACTCTGTTTCACAAAGTGAAATGTTGAGTTGCCTTTTCGTTGGCGGTTGTTGAGACGTCTGTACCAATTGTGACGAGGATCCACTCCTCAGGTATTTCATTCGACTGGACTGTGGACTCACGGCGGGTGTGACCAGTCGACATGGGATGCTTACTCCTCCATGGCACCTGATCCCACCTCTTGGTTTCCAGAGGTCTGTGTTTGTCCATTTTTACCGGATTTGTATCTATGTCAAGGACATTCTATTGATTTATACTTTGGTATCTGAGATTGTTTATATTATAAAACTATAACTTTGGTATTGTTAATAATAGACTGTATTTAAAAGAAAATGAAAAAGTAATGTAATTAAATTTCTACCTGTACAACATTTACGTTGCTTCACATAGAGGGGACATGTATTGATTCATCAATCCTCTCAAAATGCTTCACATAGAATTGGCATGTATTGATTCATCAATCCTCTCAAAATTCTTCACATAGAGGGGACATGTATTGAATCATAAGTACTCTGAAAGTGTTTTACATGTAAAGAACACGTATTGATTCATCAATACTGCCAGAATGCTTTACATGTAAATAACACGTATTGACTCATCAATACTGCCAGAATGCTTTACATGTAAAGAACACGTTTTGATTCATCAATACTGCCAGAATGCTTTACATGTAAAGAACACGTATTGATTCATCAATACTGCCAGAATGCTTTACATGTAAAGAACACGTATTGATTCATCAATACTGCCAGAATGCTTTACATGTAAAGAACACGTATTGACTCATCAGTACTGCCAGAATGCTCGACAGGTTGGAGAAATGTATTGATTCATTTGTTCCCTCAACTTTCATCAGTACTCTCTGCTCTCAGAATGTTTGAAAGTTAGGGGACAGATATTGATTCATCAGAATGCTCCACATGTAGAGGACATGCATTGATTCATCAGTAATCCTAGAATGCTCCACGTGTAAGGGGTATGTATTGATTCATTGGTACTCTCTACTCCCAGAGTGCTTCACGAGTAAGGGGCATGTATTGAGTCATTGGTATTCTCTACTCCCAGAATGCTTCACATGTAGGGGATATGCATTTCTAGAATGCTTTATAGGTAGGATACATTCATCAATATTCCCAGAATTCGTGTTTTATTTATGTTACATTTATGGCCATTGTTTTCAACAGGGAGATGTAGAAAATCATTTATAAATTTGCAAGCTTTATAAATCTACATTTACAATTAATGTTAATTTGTCGTCTTTCGTTCTGTCGTCTTCTCGCCCCCAAATAACGAAAAATCGACATGGCAGAAATCAGCCTCCATATTCATTATTTGATACAACAACAATGAATTTATGCCAAATCAATGTAGTCAACTTCGGCAAGATGAACGCTTACTACATTCATCGAGGCCTATGTTGACATTTCTGCACTCGTATGACTTTATCACTTTGCCAGATTATTGCAAAATCCAGCAATAAGGTTATCGATGTTTTTAAACATAATGAAAAGAGTGAAAATAATATTTTAAAAGTGAAATAAAAAATACAACAACTTAACAGATGAACGTTTTATTTTCATCGCCATCATCATCGATTTAACTATTTTCGAAGATTTAGAGATAATGTTTAGATATTGAAGTGCATTCTATTGCAACATGAAGATGTGAAAGGAACCACAATAAAACGTTCTGTTATAAAAATTCAGACCATTGTGCATTTAAATCAATTCTTAGAAAACGGAAAATCACCAGAACGTTCTCAACCATATATAATAATTAAGAGTGTATTTTCTTATTTTTATTCTTAGATTAAGATTTATCTCTATAACCTTCAAACCTAAAACTTCATTTATGCTTAAAATTTTTATCGACCTGTGAAATCAGATATTACTAACAGTTATTTCTATTACATTCCCCAGGAGGTCAAATAGAAAAAATATCTAAGCATTGAAATGGAACTTTTTATTTTATATCATCATGTTTCAAAATACGTTCCCAGGATAAATTATTTGCGAGAATATCTTAACGAACCGAGTCCATGATTTTGCATTATTTTACTTTTCAAATAAATCTTTTGCATATATATTTATTTCCAGTACATTTCAAACCTGATTTTTTTTGCATGCGATGAACCGCTGTATGTAACTATAACAATTTAATGCAACAACTAAACTAAATAATGATAATAATGATGTGCCAGGCATTTCCGATATGATAATTAAGTATTGGATATGTGACTGACGGTCAGTAATATCTGGTTTATTTTGTCCAGGATCATACTCTTTACGGGACTTTCCACTTAAGCTGATATTAGATCATAGAACCATGAAAGGCAGTCATGTGATTTTTATCCAATGAAATTACGACCTTTTAGGCCGAGACATGATAGATGTGTATTCTACTTAATATTAACAAAAAAACCCATAAAACCAATATCCTGATTACGCCATAGATAAATACAATGAATATTGATGCATAGAATTACGTGAACTTTATTATATGTACAATAATATATACATAAACAAATAATAATGTGCCATTTCCATGACAACACGTACATTGTCCTCTTGATTGCTAGCTCAATCATTCTTCATTCTTTCAAAAAAGCAAGACCCTAGCAAATTAACAAAACACCAACACAAAACAACTAGAAAATTCTAGAATATATATATACCAACCCGGAAACCATTTTTATTTTGGCAAGTAAGTTAAAAACCAAGTTGTTATTATTTTGATAATAATATACACAAATTAAAATATTTTCCAATAGTTTCTTTTCAATAATTCATGATTGTAAAAATACGTATACGTGAAAATGATATTTATACTGATAACAGATAATAATAAACAGCCAGACACAGCAAACATCAATAAATATAGTCTCATTAAAAAACGTGACATATGGATTCCTCTAGAGAAGTATTATTTTAATATTTAGAGTTTATATATTAACACGTTTATCAAAGATGGACGGATTTCTCGGGAGATCGTATCAATACGCATATATGTGAATTATTCAGCATAGTTAATTGAAATCTGAGAATGGAGTACATGCAAAATCACAGCCTGCTTCGTAAACAATTATCAATAATGACTTGAAAATAAATGAAAAACAAAAAGTAAATTACTGTTTTCAGCGGACGGCACTCAGATGATATTTATTATATGTTAACAAATACCAATATATATATAAATGCCCAATCATTTTCAACATAATAACATTAATAATAATTTTTCATATATTCACTGTTTAATCCATCTGTCCCACTGTCATTAGTTTTGCAGTATTGTCAAGAACATACTTGTGTAACAGTCATTTTTTTTCTAAATTGCCTTATCAACTTCTTTGTCCAATATCCATTATGACTATATTTTCTTATGGACTTTCTTGTCCCAGATTCATTATCGCTGTATATTGTCTTATGATCTTCCTTGTCCCATAGTCATTATGAATGTATATTTTCTTATGAAATTCATTGTCCTATAGTCATTATAACTGTATATTGTCTTATGAACTTCCTTGTCCCATATCAATTTTTGTACAGTATTTTGAACGTCCTTGTATCTTATGGATTTCCGTGACTCGGTCACTATTCTTCATATTGTATTATTAATTTTCCATATTGTCCACGGTCCTTACTTTGTTCTTTTGTCTCATGTACTTCTTCGGTGTTAATCCTTTCATCCTTATGTATCTTGATGGTATGCTCTTTTCTATTGTTAAGACCAGTCCATTATGGTCTGTAGGGTTGTAAGGATTAAAACTGCAGTATCTATAATTAACATACATATCTTACATATCTAAATGTGCTCTCTATTGTGTAAGAAAAACATCTTGTACGTTATCCTTATGGTCACCAAAATATGGCATTACACAAATACTACTGAACTGTATCAAAATAATGTGAATATTCATTTGTATTTTTGAAAATGCAAATTCAACATCTAAATATCTTCAAACTTGTGTAAAAGTCTGATTTACCCTTTCAAATAAATAGACTAATCTAGATAAGGTGGCTTCATAGTGTTATATACATTGGATTCATCTAGTATACACAAAATGGGATACTGAACATATACTATTCATCTATCTCTTACACAGAGTTGTCGGTTCTTGCACTCTAGATCAATCTCTGTAAAAGTCAAAAAAGCAGTCTCAAAACATGTGGTCATGTAACAACAGAATGAATATAAAAACCAAATTATTCAGAAAAAGGATACTTTACACAAAAATATAGTCCCTATTTTTATATACATTTTAAAAAAGTATTGTCGCCTAAAATAGTATTTTATCGGATTTAAAATCTAAGGTAATATACAAAAAGGCAAATAACTTATAAAGAGCAAAATCTAGAGTACATCTGTTTATTTTTTCAAAATATTGAAAAATCGAGACGTTGATACAGATCGATCAAGAGTGCAAGGACCGACAACTGTCTGTAAGAGATTGATTATTCGTCTGGACCAATTTGAAAATAAGAAACAATATTATTGTTAGATTGTACCCAATAACAGATCATTTGTTGAATCTACATGTATATTGTTTTCATTATGTACTAAACTGAACATATTCTCTTTTGAAATATATGGCGTAGGAAGTTTTATTATTCGTGGTTAATCCATTTCCGATTGTCAACCAATCATTGTTTTCAAATCACTATCATGATGGAATGATTGACGTTTTTCTATCCCGACGTCTACGACTGGTTCTAGGTCTTACTGTGTGAACTATTTCAACATTTCTTTTTTCAATTTCCTCGGTTATACCACGTACCTAAAAAGATAATAATGAAAAGTAATAAGTAATCCATACCTAACAAAACCCTGATACATTTGTATATGTACTTTCTTTTTAAATTAACGATGTTTTTAATAAAGATTGACATTCTGTAACACGCATAATACTTGTTATAGCTGATAAAAACATTTAATTCGAAGTAAACAAAAAACTTCATGATTACTAGAATACTGTTATTGAAATTCCTTACTGGTTTTGATTTTATTTGTTTCATAGTTCACGTACCCAGACATAGAATGTGGCACCACCTGCACTGACCATGCGCACTTGATCTAAGGTAAAGTCACGAATGAGATCTCGTGCGCCGAGAGCTACATCTAATGCAATATCTTCAACCTTTAAATCTTGAATATGTCTTTTTATTGACTCTTTCCCCATCTTCCCAAGTGCAATTTGAACGTTTTTCCAGTCCTAGAATAAGAAAACATTCAAAGGAAGTTTTATTTTTGACACAGAAAGGATTTAACTATAACATAAACTAACGATTGAAGTTAAAACTGTTTACCTATAGAATGAGCTTTCATTATATAATATTCCATCACTAACGATATTTCTGACATGACATTTAGAATTTGTAAAAGTAACGAATTGGCTTTCGTGTGTGTGTGTGTGTGTGTGTGTGTGTGTGTGTGTGTGTGTGTGTGTGTGTGTGTGTTGTTTTAGGGGAGTTGGCGTTTTACTTTTCATCAAACGTAAATTTATTTTTTCAGTTACACAATGACGGCCATTTCTATGGTGAAAAAGAAAAAATTACAATACACCAGGTCACCGGCTATCCGTAAATAAAGAACATGATGTAATTATTTCTGAAGAGTATGCATATGACTGTATGTATGTTAATACTCGCATATAAAAAGCCTGAAAAAAGCAGGAAGAATACATAACTAATATAGAAGAAGCGACAAGTGAGGATTAACATTTATACGAGGAGAATTTGAAATATAATAGTAATAACAAAGGACGATGTAAATAAACGTACATCCAGACTATGCGGGTACAACACTTACACATTTGGCATGCGTTACATTTACATTACAAATGCATTGACCATTGATAGAACACACCATTAACCATTGATAAAACAAATAACTTAAAAATAAGTTTTTTTTAAAAATGAATTATAAATAGGTATTTACACTAAATTATATATTTATTTGCATGGTCTTTTTTACATCCCGCCAAGAATTTTTCATTTATATGGAGTTGTCACCAGCATTAGGTTAAGTGCTACACATTTTGGATTGTGTTGTGGACTGAAAATAATGCAGTGAGGGTTCTTTTACGCACCGCCACACTTTCCGCGACACGTGACATCTGTTTTCAGTCTCATCCGAAAGACCCGGAGTTTTACTTAGTATGCCGAGCGTTTGACGAAGGAATATTCACTACCATTTTTAAAAAGTATTTCGTATGACCCGTTACCGGGAATCGAGCCCAGTATCTTTCGCTTGTGAGTCGAAGGATCTACCACTAGACCACATGAAGCGATCTAAATTTCATTCATTTATGACTGCTGTATGCTATGTCTGTTAAAATCCATGACGAGTTATTGATTTTTGAAGCTTGCGGATGTACATAGTAAAATCCATAAAACCTGGTGGGGTGGAATCTGTGAACCCTTTCTTGTTCTGGACGAAATTAAATTTTAGGTAATAAAGCATAACATTAAATTTACACTGACTAGAGTAATCGTTCCTACATGTCACCATACATACGAGAGTATCCAGTGAGGAATAAAACATTACATTAATGTGACATACCTTTACAAGTCATTTCGGTGTCACGTCTAATTCTAGAGACTTCTGACCTTCACCTCTCTAGTTTGAGTGTGGCTTCAGAAGTCAAAACCTCTGTTAAGACATCCTAACTGACCAGGCTTTGAACCATATACTTCTGGTTTGCAATACGAATGTCCAACTTTGGGCAACAACCAGCGGTATTTACATAATCAATAGTATACATACATGTGCATATCTTATAAAATAAGCAAGTCAATAATAGCGAATTCGTGTGAAATTTTAGTGGGGGTAGTTTTTTAAAGTCCTTAATAATTCGACTTTTGAGTAGATATATAGCATACTTTTTCTTTCATTCATGAATATTTTATTTAAACATTTAGTTTAGAAAAGCAAAATCTTTTAACTGAAAATGAAACCAAAAATACTTGAAATCAACAATTAACCACTGAAAATGATACATTACCATCCTCTTAATTACTCCCGCTATGCTAATCTTGGTTAAATAACGATCAAATGAAGTTGATGTAAAGTCTAATTTTACCAAGCTGTGTAATTTATCAAATTAAAAACTTATTTGTATAAACGTTCGTATTATTATTTCCTTATCAGTATACATAAACATGCATTTATCTCCCATCATTTCATAATATATTCATTTTCGTGCATGATTCACTTGTCAACTCCTAAGTTTTCAACAAACTGCACGAACTATACCGGAAGTGTAAATGAAAATACTGCGTTCAATGTCGACTACATTTATTCTTGAGTTAACATTGTTTTCGTCATGTTTAAACACGTTCCTATGTAAATAACATGTTTAAGATGGAATTAAAATGATTGAAGAAAAGTAATGAAGTCCCAAATCATGAGTATAAAGCTAGAATCTCTGTCCTCGGGCTAAGGATATATAATGCGAAACCATCAGCAAGCGTCGGGTTTGGTATTCAACAGTTGAGTATTTCCTTTGTCTAACCCTCAAGATCAGAGACAACTGAATAGTTTTCCATAGGCGACAATGTTAATGTTTTCCAGTATATCTCATATTTCGGGGGAGTGTTGACCTATAAATCATACATTGATCTGTCCCGCGTCCTTTCCGCAATCAGAAAATAAACACAAAACATAGACTTGACCATCTTGTTTTTTCAGTCACAGTGTGCATATGTCAACCCCCCAGCAGTTTCGCAGTGAATGGACAGAGAATCCTCTATTCCGATACTTCGCAGGAAATTGGCTCTAATGATATCTAAGTACCAGTAAAAATTATGCTAATTCAACATTTTCAATTCTTAATACATTATTTTACTGTGTAAAAATATAAAAATATGTTCATTGAAACAATATAAACCAATCAGACACCAGGTTACATTCAAAATAGCAGCCCGCTTCCCCTACACTTTTTCAACCGACCAGTTTCAGGGGTATTTAGTTGTCTCTGAGGGAGAGATAGATTGAGTTTATTAGTTTACAATGACAAATCCATTGGTAACATAACAACACGGGGTGGTTCGATTGACTGTTGTGTTAATAAATAATCTATGTACAATAACAAAATTAATTAAACTTTATAAAAATATGGAAATGAAGTGTGAACGTGTTGAACTCTGCCAAGATAAAGAAGCACATCCGGGTTCTATCAGAAACCAAACAATACTATCTATTTCCCCCAAAACACGGGTGTTTAGGTAAAACGTTTTGCCTTGCTCTGATTCCACGCATTCCTGTAGCTGTAATGTTTTGTCCCGACAAATAGCCTGGCACCCGTATTACGACCTTATGTAGGCTCGTTGTGTTTGTAAAAATGTGCCCTTTATCTTGGTTGACCTTTATGTGAAAGTATGTTCATATACCTCTGTTTCTTCTTCCCAGTGGCCAAGAAGTAACAACGTCGCCATCATCACCCGATGCACCGCTGGTGGAGGGTTTTGATAACCTGTCCGATACGAAATAAATCATCATTTCTTGTCATTAAGGTAATTATATGTATATTTATTTACGCTCCTTCGTTTACTTCTCCTTGATATATGAGAGAGAGAGAGATAGAGAGACAGAGAGACAGAGAAAGAAAGAGAGAGAGAGAGAGAGAGAGAGAGAGAGAGAGAGAGAGAGAGAGAGAGAGAGAGAGAGAGAGAGAGAGAGAGATTCCTGATAAGTAGATATTAAATTCAGGTAGATGGAAAAATTATGTTTAACTTAATTTTACAAAAAAAAAAAAGAAACCGAAACTTCGGTATTACGTTTACAGATAATACATAATTCTATGAAACCTTTGATCTCTGCAATTGTTTTCTGGTCTAGTCCTAATACAGCATGCATCAATTTTGCTATGTTGCGCAATCTTTCAAGCATGGATCTAGCTTTGACCATTTCTTCGTTTAATCTTGGTTCAACATTCTTTCTCTTTGTGAGCGCAATTGCCTGTTTTATGGCCTCCATATCCTTCAATTCTGTTGCTTCATTTAACTCTGTTATACAAAATCAAAACTTTATACAATTTAAGATTGTTTTGCGTCTGACAAATTTTATTTTTATTTCTTAATTAACTCTCTAGTCTTATAATCTAAACTGTTATTAAATCTAGAACCCGTATATACACTGTGTCTATAGTATTACATAGCATTCAGTGTCGTGTTTTGCTTTTTGTTTTTTTTGGGTTTTTTTTTTTTTGGGGGGGGGGGGGGGTTAATTTTACTTCTTATACAAAATGTCATATCCCATTTCTTCAATAAAATGAAAGTTTAAAAATAGAAGTGAAAATAAAAAGGTTTTCGTACATCTTAACCAGTACTGCTTAATCTTAATTTAATTTTTATTTTTGGTTTTTGCTACCGAATATTCGTTATATTACAGCAGCAGTTTGTATCTCAAGTATAAACAAAAAGTTGTAGATAAAATATCAATGTGAGACTACAAAATTATTTGTCGATATTCCATATCAAATATAGACATCATATAGTTACCTCCATAACCTTGACAATATGCTGTGACACCACTTTAAGACATGGACTTATGTTTTTTAACAATACGCCACTCCCAGTGGTCCAGTGATAGAGTGTTCTACTCGAAAGCTAAAGGTTCAGATTCGAATTCCTGTCATACTATATCTAAGACTTCAAAAATGAAGTGATTGTTCCTACACCAAAATCTTATAATGAACGTGAAACTTTGAACCAATATCCCTTGCCAATTGTGGTACGCTAAAGAACCATATCTTTCTTGGCGCCAGTCTACAGCACAGGTGATAAATTTATCACTTCACCACCAGACAAATATATATATATATATAGCTCCAATTTACATTGTATATGTATTTTCTAAAGAGAATGTGGTGTCATACAAGGTCAAATAGTAAATCTAAACGTATAGCCGAAAATCCGTCTAAGAGTATATATAATGAATTAGAAATTTATAGTACGTTGTCATACCTCTTCTGCACATCATAACGGCAAGTTCGTTTTCTCCATACTCAATGTCTGCTTTGACCGTGGCAATACCTAGTGATTTCAAATCCTCAAGAGCAAGTTCCAGGTCAGTCTCGTTTTGTTCTCGTATGGCTTGTTGCATTGCTTCCAACATTTCTTTAATGCGGGCTATTCATCAAATTAGAAATAAAACATTTTTTACTTTTCATAGATCAATAATTTGTTTTTGGAGAAAAGACACTATCGTGCATTTTACTTTTGTCGAAGATAGAATAATCGTGATTTATACTAACTCTTATTTCTAATAGGAGACTTATTACATACATAATTTACATCTTTCGGTTACCCATATATCTGATCAGATGAAACTATACCTTAAAACACAAAAACCACAGCATAAATCGTCAGGATGTCCGGTAAACAATATACAAATCTGGTGCATATTAGACAAACACGGATATCTAGAAATCCAGGGGTAGGATCAGGTGTCACGGAGGAGTAAGCATCTCCTGTTAACCGGTAATACCCACAAATTCAAATGAAATAATATAAAACTCAGATACCAAAGTATAAATCTTTAGGATGTCCAGGACACAGATACAAATCCGCCAAAAATGGGCAAACACGGACCTCTGGAAACCAAGAGGTGAGGAATAAATCCTTGTCATAACCTGTGCAGACGACACAACAACCGTTATCGAAGCAGACGACTCAACTTGTTTTTCATCGTTCTGCTTAAGTTCTTCGTTCATTGCCTCTTATCAAAATACGTTATTTATACACTTCTAAAATTTCTTTTTATAGAGTAGTTCCTTTTTAAAAAAAAAAGGGAAATATATTCGCACCAACATCTCCAAAATTTTCTTAAAACAGATCACAACATATATAATATATACGATATCATTTTGTATTTTCTGGTGAAAAAAATTGTCATGATTGTACTTACGATCAATCCTGTTCTGTCTATGCTCCTCTGGGGGTGGTTGCACTGGTTGACCCGTTGGTTTGTGTTCTTTTGGTACTTTGCGTTTCATAGATTTCTTATAACTAATAACGTAATCAAATACACCTTTATATCCGTTTCCGTTGTTCCCCATTATTTTCAAACCGTAATTTCCCGTTGATGGAAAGCGCACCTTGTATGTAATAATATTACCATTCACCTCTTCCTCCACAAGTCTTTTCGCAACTTCAGGTCTTACATTTATGCCCGTCAAATTGATCGACAGGTCAACATTTTCTGGTTTTTCAAATGAAATTTCTAACACTTCCTCATCTGTTTCGATCAATCCAGAGGGATGAGACAGTGGTTTAATGTCCATGTCCATCATAGATTCTTTCTTCCCAAGACCGTCTTGGAATCCTTTCGGAAAAGCAAAGTTCTCGTTGTTTTGATCCGAAGATATAAGGTAATTACATATATTTTGCATTTCATTTTCGTTTTGATCTTTTGCATACAATTTCAATGCATATTCCCCCTGTCGCGGTGTGTTGACATTGAAGATAACATCACCATTTTCAACGCGATGTACGACATGGTCTGCAATGACCTCTCCTGAACTACCTCCTTTAATAAGCTCTCCACGAATGTCCATTTTGCTCCAATTTTTCCCGCCTCTTGTTCCAAATCGGACTTCAAATTTGCCATCATCTCTTGGCTTAATTTCGCCCGAGAAATGGCTCATTGGGGCTAATCCGCATTCAACCGCTGCTCTTCCCGGTCCCCAACCTATTATAGGACACTCAGGGAAAGGTTCACATTCATTGTCATCTCTGCCAAATATGATCTTATAAATTGCTATCCAGTCATAATCATATGAATTGTCTCGAACTGTAACATCCTTACCAACCAGTTCGAAACGGAACGTATCCGCCACTGGAGAACGGATCCGGACACTTACTATCGTGTCGTTTATACGTTGCAAGAAGACGTATCGATCGTACCTAAGTTTTAAGGAAAATGACAAAATGTATTACAATATCAAAATCACAGATACCAAATTATTGATATATAGAAATAAAAAATAGTAGTGGTGAAATCGTGTTATGTTGAAATCAGAAGAGTCGAAAATCTGGATATTTCAAATTTGGTCCGATTTTTTATGGATAGAAGAATATTGTTAATTAAATTTTTGGTTTTCATGAATTCCTGATATCTCGAAGTTATATGGACAGTCCTGTGAATTTCGAGATAACGAGATTCCACTCTCTATATAAATGCATGAGCATTAACAGAATATTACTTAAAAAGGGTTTGGGATTCATGCAGCATCGTAAATGAAAATCAAAATGGAGTGGAATTAAAAAAACATCAACGAATATAAAACATGCTGACATGACACTCGGGTACTGTAGCAACAAAAAGGCAAATCATTTCTTTTAATAATAAGGGAAGTAAGGAAAACAAACGGGAATAATCTCCAGAAACACTCACCTTTTTATGCGAGTCCTAGAATGATTTAAAATGACTGTGTTTTAATTGAAGGAATTTTTAGGTAAGATTCTAAAATATACTTTTTAAAAAAGTAATGTCTGCATTATCAAATACAATGATAAACATGTAGATGTCTACTATATACCAGTCGTTTTCGCTCCCATTCAGTTTTCGCCATTTTCGTCCTTGATTAAGAAGGCGAATTCAAATGAAAGCGAAAATTTTAAACTAAATAATTTGAGGATGAACATTCATGTCATTCATGTAACGACGATGATTTAGGGCGATTTCAAAACGAAATGGATATGCTTTCTGTCTTAGGATGGCCAAAAATAAAAATGGGGCGAAAATTCCGTGTACAGTATATATAATGCAGATTACCAACGTTATACTCTTGCTCCTGACTTTGATTTCTGATTTTGACATTATAATCATATCAACAAGAATTATACAGATACCAAAGTGACGAATTCTATTTTTTTTCTTTCGCAACTATACATCTGTTAAAATTTCAAACTCAGCCAACGATAAATTTAAGCATTCATTTTTTGTTTTTGGAAAACCCATAACTTTGGTATTATGTTTATATGATTCATAAATTTACCTTGGCAAATTTCCATTATTACCATGTGACCTTTTCATTCGGAAGAGCAAGTACTGGAAGTCAAAGTTCAATGCCTTGTCTTTCGGAATTTCGAATTTGATCTCTGCCTCCTTTTCAGTACGCATCACACACTTTTTAGGTGTAATTGATCTTAAATTTAAATTGAAATATCTGTCCTTTAGAAATGCATTTTCTTCAAAATCATCCTCAGAGACCGGATTATTTCTGAGCTGCCAAACCGGTGAAGCAGGTAAATGGGTACTGCCCATCTGATCCGGATCAGTCAAGAAATAATTTTCGTCACAAGAATAGAAAAGTTGTTTGTTTATCAGATCGCCATTGACCTTTTCACCACCTCCTCGTTCTATTACCTCCCATTTCTCTTCTTCCTGTCCACCTTCTGCGCATGTGCCCCAGTAAGCATTTACATACCGCCATTCACCATCAATTAAAACCGCATTCCACTCTCCGTAATGTTGCTCGTTATCAAGTTTCTCACCAACTTCGTATGTTGATCCTTTCAGTTTACCGTGGATAATTATACAAGGCAAGTGAGCAAATCTACAAAACACACACACATATATATATATATAGAGAGAGAGACAGACAGACAGACAGAGACAGAGATTGGAACCTCGTCTAAGACCTCCTCTACTGGGCCTCTGTGGCTGAGTGGTTAGAGCATCGCACTTTAAATCATGAATCACCTCACTTCTCGCCAGTGCAGGTTCGAATCCCGCTGGAAGATAAGCTGATTTTTGTGAGAAAGTGTGCCAGTTTACTTGCGGTAGGTCAGTGGTCTCTTCCCGGATACATTGTCTCCGGGTTCTCTCTTCCATCGTTAAAAACTGGTCACCACCATATAACTGAATAAATGTTGAGTGTGGCGTAAAACAAAAATCAAAATTTGAAAAAAAAAATGTTTCCAATGCCTTTGTTTAACCTCTCGTTTGAATCATGAATTGATAACATCTTTAGGATACCGGAGGCTGCTATCGACATTAAAAGGTGGTTATATAATAATGATTCCATTTTATCTGCTACGTAAACATATTAGCCACATCAGTCCTACTTACTGTAAAGTAAGTCGCAATATAGTAATCAACATCACCTCTCTTCGGCGACAATTGTTTCATCCTAACCAAAATGTTTTAGAAAAAAAACATGTACCCCGGTCAAACGAATGTACATGAAGAAGATCATGGTGAAAATGTTTAACACTTTCAACACTACAAACCATAATAAAATGGCGTAAGACAATAGAAAAGTACATGTCATTTACATAATTAGGGGGTGAGAGGGTCAATGTCACCATACACAGTATCTATCCAAGGCATCGTCTCAAAATGTCAGCGGAGAACCAAGTGTAGGATACGGGTATTTGAAATGAAATAAAGCATTCACAAATAGAATTAATTATTTTACATGTACAATATTGAATAGTTTGTCCCTCTATTGCAAAATTTAGGCTGTTCTTCCATCCACAACCTTATCGAGAAAGGAAGAATAATAACAGAATTAAATATTGTGTGTATAGTTTACTCACCTACACAGAAGACTGATCAACTGAGCGTAGTTTCCTTTTCGATGACGAATTCTCCATAATTGGTAGAATGTGTGTGACTGAGGTGGCTCTCTATTTGGAATTTTCATTGTGTCAATAGGTTGTGCAGTAACCCATCGGTAGATGGCCCGAATCTTTGACAAATCATCTTCGTAGCCATTTGTCAAGTATTCTACCAAACTGTTCAGTGGCTGCTTTAGTAGCTTGCCAGGTGCCTACAATGAATATTGTAATGATGCTTATAACATGGTTTGTATTTATCATTTTACATCGTAACAAGTAGATAAATTGAATATAAACTAAGTTTTTGTAAAACACCTCATTCGATTGGATGAAATTGCTAGGTTAAATCTGTATAACCTACTTTGCTATTACGCGAGGAACTACCTCAGCCGTTATCAAATTATAAATATTAACATTAACTTTTCAGTTGTTATACAAAGTATACTATGCCTCAACATTGGTAGATAGAAAGACAGACAGAAAAACAGACAGACAGACAAATAGATGGATAGATAGATAGATAGCGACAGACAGACAAATAAATAGATAGATAGAATTTTTTTACATAACATAATATTTCACTTACTTTCAAAGCACGTTCATCCACGTCCTTATACCTACAGATATCAAACACTTCATGTTTTTTCCTGGTTGGCGGCTTTGGAGGAGGTAAGTCTTTGGCTTTTTCTACATCGTCCGCGTAACAATGAAGCTCCTCGCATTCTTGAAAGGTTGGAAGCAGTTGGTAGGTTGCAAGAAGCCTCCCAAGTTCCGGTGCTACCTGGATATACAATAAATATATTTCTCTGTCAGATTGTGTAAATTAATCATTAAATGGACAACTAATTCATTATCTTATCTTATACCCTTTTCATCCATACAGAGCATAATGGACTGGTCTAAACAGTACACAGAAACATTGCATTTAGATATTCGGGGGTGAAAGGGTTAAAACGTAGAAACAAACAAATATCATAGTATATTCTCCAAAGTACCTGCTCCAGTTTCTGAATATTCCAGATATCAGTATAAAAACTATTTGAAAATCTTAAAATAACAAAGAGGGGAGTATCCAAGACCTTCATAAATATAAGTTCCAAAAGACAAAAAATTGTGTGCATAAAAAGGTTTTTATTGATATTTCAAAAGCTCTACATTATCAAAACATTGAATGCATAAACATGTTTACATGAAATAGCAAATTCTGATAAGGTGCTATGTGTAAATGTTAATTTTTTGTTAAGTATACCCCTGGATTTAAAATTTTCAATCAATATAGCTACGGCATACAATGACACGCCGCGATATTGTTTAGTGTAAACAAATATTTATTAAGTTTCCATGATATAAGTAGAAAGTGTAGAAAAGAAAAACTAGTTTGGATACTCCAAATTTAATTATCATTTTCGCGACAAAAGAATTTAAATCTCCTAGAGAAACATCAAGTGTCTTTTTTTATTTACTACCTACTTATTGTTTCAATTTCCATTATATTACAATGATAAATTGTGTTTTGTATTTAACTAGATTCGTGTTTACATAATTTATATTGGTTTTCTACGTAATTTTATGTGTGTGTGTGTGTGTGTGTGTGTGTGTGTGTGTGTGTGTGTGTGTGTGTTTAGGGGAATATTCTTGTGTATATATTCGTGTATAACATTAGACTACGTAACTGGCGCAAGGAAAATAGATAGACGAACTTCTCCATGTCGCCGATATTTGATCAAGTTTCATTCTGAAATACCGATAGATCAACAAAGATGATTGTCAGCGTTGACTAATGATAAACAACACAAGAGACATGTTACTCACACTGACAGCAAAAGAGAAACACAGATGACAATTGTGTCACTGGCGCTGCTATTCGAGCGGGAAATCAAATCTAAAGGTCTTGTATATGTTGTCGTGTATACGGTCATAATTCCATTTTCATTTTGCTTTTTTTAGAATCCTTTTGAATTCAGTTTTAAGGTGACAGCCGAGTTTAATGGTGGAGGACAGAACTAACCCGGTTACGATGCATCCAGGAAGAGGTCAGTGGTCGGCCGCAAGCAAAATGGCAAACTTTCTTACAGAAATTAGCTTATGTTTCAGTGCACCCAGGAAGAGACCGGTGGTCGGCCGTAAGTAAAATGGTTAATTTTCTCGCAGAAATTATCTTATGTTTCAGTGCATGCAGGAAGAGGCCAGAGGTCGGCAGCAAGTAAAATTGTTAATTTTCTCACAGAAATTAGTTTATGTTTCAGTGCATCCAGGAAGAGGCCACAGGTCGGCAGCAAGTAAGATGGTTAATTTTCTCACAGAAATTAGTTTATGTTTCAGCGCATCCACGAAGAGGCCAGAGGTCGGCCGCAAGTAAAATGGTTAACTTTCTCTCAGAAATTAGCTTATGTTTCAATGCAACCAGGAAGAGGCCAGCGGTGCTCTAACCTCTCGACCACGGAGGCGTCTTGCTTTTGGTTACTAAATGAACTGAACAATATCTTTACAGGTAAAATAGCATAAATAAACCAAAAAAAAAACATATTCATTATTTTATTTAGCATTGTTATATAAAGAATCTTAAATGCGTCTCATGCATACTACAGCTTTATTTTAACCCCTGCATCTTTTTAATTTTCCTTTATTTTTATTTGTGTGTAGTAGCTATTGCTTTAAACATATAATGCAGTGATTGACATTTTGCAGTACAAAGAATTATTCCATACCATTTCTTTGTTTTAGAGCTCTACATCTATTGTCAATTTGAGATCAACTTGAGCATTTGTTTTGCGCCCGTTTTTCGCAAAACTATCACTTTGGTATTGTGTTAATAATATTTATGATAGCAAAGACATAAAATAACGTTATGACCCCCTGTGAATGATCACCCTTCCGTTGAATAATATATTTAGAAGGTACTTGGAAGGTTCGTTCTTTGTTTTGCGTTTCATATACAGCAAGTCCGATAACTCTTATTTAAGTGTTTATTTATTGTTGTTAAATAGGTACTAAACATGCGAACATCAAATCAACATCCAGATTTAATATGTAAACTCCTAATAACAGAAATCCCCTATATATAGTCGTTATATTTCAACAATATGTCTTATCTTTCTGAACTCTTTTGTCCACCATTTTCATTGTGAAAAACTAAATATAAGTATTTGTTACGGCATTAGAATTATAGAATTATTATTCAAAAACTTTGGAGGAACACAATAAAAGAGTTTTTTCTCATGGCCAATGTCCCAATGTATGATAATTATTTATTTTCTATTGGTATTATGTCTATCAGGGCTTAATAGTAAAGGCTTATTCTGCCATCAAACAGTTTATTTCCATTCATTTTAAAGGTATTTAATAAATTAGTCACAACTTGTTCAGTTCATGTTTCGTATTAAAATTATGTAAATTTATATCTTCCTCAAGACCACAGAATTATTTCACCGGAACATAAAAATAAATATCTTATAGTTAGCATAACCACTTGATTATATTCGCCATGTTTGTTAATTGTTTAAAGATTTATTTCATTTATTGTACAGAAGAAATTGATTTGAGCTGTTGCGTCACTATCACCATCCATGTTTCCATATTGCCATGGGTACAGCAATATTTTGACGTCATATTAATTCTTTTGGGGAATGGCGGGGTAGACACTGATAATTGAGAATAAGCAATTAAAAAAAATAGACAATAATTAATCAAAAATAGTGCTATCAATATATTATGAAAATAATACAAATAATTGCAGTCGGTACAAGTGAGAAAATATGCGAGGACAATTGGAATATCCTTAAGGTCCCAGACTGACAAATGTACCGACATACCATCCGTAAACTCAGAGGTGGGGTCAAGTGTCCCGCAAAAGAGAACCCCATTGTTAGGAGCTCGCAGTCAAACCAAGGCAAACTAGGGCAAATACCAATATATATTATTATTATTAACGACACGAACGTAGCCATTCATCACCAGGAGGAATCACGTTCAACTCATTAACCCCCTTAATCACATTTAGACTCACCCAGATCAGTAAATAGTATGGTCTACTGTCATAATGTCAAAATGTTCTTATTGCATGTAAAAGTATTATAGAATTTTGATTCTAAATCATACAACCCTAAATTCTGACAGTGGACTTAACCACTCTTTGAAATGGTCAGGCCCAAATGTGACTTCAGGGGTTGATTAGTTAATGTCAACATACAATTTACGGTCGGTATAATGACCTTGTTTGCAATTACAGAATTACAGTGTTTCAATCAGTGAAATGTTGAATTGCCTGTTCGCTAGTTGTTGTTAAACCGTCGATAACTCACGGCGAGTGTGACTGGCACCTACAGGGGATGCTTACTCCTCCATGGCACCTAATCCCACATCTTGGTTTCCATAGGTCCGTGTTTGTCCATTTTTTACGATATTTGTACCTTTATCTTGGACATCCTAAAGATTAATACTTTGGTATCTGAGATTTTTTATGTGATTTCAACTGAATTAAACTGTGGACTCACAGCGGGTATAACCGGTTGACATGTGATGCTTACACCTCTATGACACCCGATTCCACCTCCTAATGATTTGAACTTGATCCCAACTTTGGAGGACTGTGTATGTCCGATTTTCATCCGATTTGTATATTGAATCATGAACCTTCTTTCGACTGATATCTTGGTATATATGATTTTAAATTGTTAAAAATATGACATGGGGCGACAAAAGAACTGTACCGTCGATAACATCTTTAAGGTTCTTTGTTTAAAGGGACATTAGCTGTGTTTACCAAAGAAATTATTTCGATTTTTTTCTACTCATACTACTTGTACGTGATGTACTATAACAAACGAGCTATACAGAGGCATAAACAATCTTATATTTCTATATATTGTGTGAAATAAGGTCGGGTAAAGTTAAGTGCCAAACCTGGGTTTCCCAATCAATTTCACAAAATATATAGGAATTTAAGAATGTTATGCTCGTGTATATCTCTTTTTGTTACTGTATATCGATCTAAGTAGTAAAAATGGAAAACGATTTTTGAAAAACAACACAGCGAATACCCCTTTAAGCTATGTAAAATCCAGTAGTTTCAGTAGATGTTTTACAGTTACTCATGAAGAAATTACTAACATTATTTTACATGGATTTAGATTTAGCAAACGACAATTTTTAACTAGTATCTACGCAAATTTCGACTCAATCAAATATTTAATATTTGGATTACACTGAAATAGATTGTATTTCGTTTCCATGTTTTTGTCGGTACGCAAAAATTCGTTTGCAAATATTCATGAACGCGCCATTGTTGATAGATGGCGAAAAACAAATCGTGGCCGAAAATTGTAAACAAAGAAATTTTGGCGAAGGCTGTCTTTTGGAAAGGAGCATGGGGTTTAAGCCTCAAGGACCGTCTAAATGGACATCTCAGGAAACCTCTCAACCCTTGATTGTTTCATCTAGGTCATTGCATTGTTTCTGTGCATAATTAATCCAGTTTGATTCTTACAGGACACAACTATTTATCTTTTACCTAATTATACAAAAAAGTTCGACGTGGAATCATTATTCGTCATATCTTTTTTCCGCAAAATTGCCGACTTAACTTTTCGTAGATACGTCTTTAGGTTACCACTGAAAGATGACATCATGAGCACTTTCATAAAGAAAATGAAACAAAATTTTGGGCAGGCTGTCAATTGTCTGGGGTTTATTGGACGGACAAGGAAATAAAGTTTCAGGGAAAATCCAGGATTGGAACCTAATTTCTTTCCCTGTTACTCATCATACTTTATTTTTTTATTTTCCTTGTCAAATTGTGTCATTGAGGACCGTTGTCGTATACGAATGGACGGTGCTTTTCATTTTCCTCAAATTGGTTTCCGTTGCTCATGGCTTTCCACGGTCAGTAGCAAAACAAAATAGGCAGTAATTGCGGATGACCCTATATTAGCTTAGGCAGAAAGTCCAGTTAATTGAATTGGCGATTTTGCAGTGTGGGAATTGGAGACATTTTCAAAATAATGATTTGGTCCTCGACAAAATAAATCAGTTATTAGGTTTGTGACCGACCATCCATGAAAATGTGTCGGGTTAATTACGTCCAAAATATATACTAAGTAATCATGTATCTGCATTATCTTTCCATGGGCTGTAGTACAATATCGACATCATTTACATTGATCAGGACAACGCGCCTGCATTTACAGGAGTGTAGACAAATACATACTACATGTATTTTGTTTGGATTACATTTAAAATTCTTTGGTTCTATTGATTCTATTTAAAATGTTTTGAATATTATGCTCTTGTATGTGCATTATATCAGTCAAATATGTCGGCCAGAATACTTTTTTACAGTCATGTTCAGAATTTATGAGCGAATATACAAGTCTTCAAACGTTAATTTAACCAAACCAGACACGATTATTTCTTGCTTAATCACACCCTTTTAAATAACACTTCAGAATTAATTAATTCTAAATCAAAACAATCCCCGAGTATCCGATCGATGATGTTTAATAAAACTTTCTACAAGGCATATGTAGCCCATAATACGGTATTGATTTTTTTACATTGAGTCAATATATTGCATAGCCAAATACGAATCTGTAAGGTACCAGGATTATCTTCATATCGGTTGTTATTACAGGGTTAAAGCTTATATTGTACTCAAGTGTTCCATGACTTTATATACAGAAATATATACGAACCCATGATGATGTGTAACAGTTTATTATAAAACCACACAAAACAGAAATAAATACGAATATTTCATATTTAATGTAACGGAAGAGAGAAATACATAGACATGTATAGCGCCTCTGCATTATTCTGATCAGACACGTTTAAGTATTTAACTAACGAGGGCATAAATGTCCCTAGACCAAATTTTAAGCGTGATGATTTGCTTAGAGATAGCAGAGGTGATTGTCATTGTCATTGGTGGAAGTGCAGTTAGCAGGAGGAAATTTAATCTATTTATAAATCTAAATTACGAATCAAATACTTGATATGTATTCGCCGTGGTGAAATTGATTTAATCGCTTTATGTTATGTTATAGTCAATGCGTGTCATTTAAATATGTATTAGAATAACAAACAACCAGGAAGATAGGGTAGTGTTAAAGTGTGCTTCTAAAATTAGAATCATATGACAACATATCTGTCAACCCCTGATTATCAATGACAAAAGAAAATAGAAATATCAGAAGTATAATAATAATAATAATAATAATAATATTAATAATAATAATAATAATAGTAATTACGATGATGACGATGATGATGATAATCGCGATGATAATGATTATTGTTAAAATCATTGTTAAAATTATTATTATTATTATTATTATTATTATTATTACAGCTGAGCTTTAAGCTTGAGGCAAAAAGGGGTCATCCGACCAAAGCCTGAGCTATAGCTTTGATACAGTTCTGGTGACCTATAGAGCACAACATCAAAGCTATGAACATAATACCGAGAACCGATCCATAAAGACAAATCTACAGATTTTGAGCGATTTAGAGTTGAAAGCAGTGCCCAGTGTCTACTGATCAAAAATAATGTTTTCTTAGTCTTAAGCATATTTCCTACAAATCATCAACACTAACATGTATATAAAACTTCTATTATTTTAGAGATATTTCAAATTGAAATTTCAGGTTAATGATCAGAAGTCGGATGACAAGAAGAAGAAGAAGACGACGACGAAAGTAGAAGACGAACAAACATTATGGACTAAATCTACTTGGTGTGTTGAGCTTTTACTTAAACGTTCACATAGACTGCGTGTTGTAATTGTTTACCAATGTGGAAATAGCGCTTAAGATATTTTATAACGTTAACATGTATTTATATTATTAGAATTAGACTATTAAAATATTGTACACGTATGCGCTTCTTGTGTAGGAGAAACGTGGTCTAATTTCTTTGTTAATTCAGGCTAATGATAGTTTTGAATTATCAATTAATATGCTTTGCTGAATGCAAAATTACATTTCAATTTCTATAAGGTTGTCAGTTTAGCCCTTTAAACCCTATAGGCCATAATAGACTGGTCTAAACAATAGAAAAGATCATACCATCTAGATACTTAGGGTTAACAGGGTTAAATATTTGGTTTCGGTAACTGGTCATGCTTTTTGACAATATAGTGGTACTCTGCTATCACGACCACCTGACTGACTGTCTCAAACTTGTCTGATACGCGAGTATGTCTTTTATCTACTTATCAAATATTCATCAAAAATTTGTCAAGATACTATCAATGATCTTTAATGCGATGTAGTCTCCTATGTTGGTCGTGAGATTTCACTGAAATTGACTCATCAATCACCGGGGTCCACCGTGGTCGTATCTACCCCCACCCAAATGATTAATTAGTATTGTAATCTGTCATAGTTCAGAAGTGAACAAGTTAACTATTTATATACAAGATCATTGCTGGCTTTGGATTCTAAATCACACTTCTGAATTCTGATAGTGAACTTGAAAGTACCGAGTAGAAATGTGGCTACAGGATAACACTCAGTCAGTTTCAGTGATCTCTGAGAACTATGGATTTCTTTTATTTAATATTTACAAAATTAAAAACAAACCTATTTGATGGGATACTCGACTTAGTCATACGGGCTAGAGTAACACACCATACGTTGTTTACACACAATAGTAACAGAAATCCGGGATTTACATAGTAAAATGAAAATAAATATTACGCTGAATCATATTGAAAAAGTATCACTTTTCTGTTGGACAGCATTTTCTAAATGTTATATTCTACATATTATTTCAATTAACGGCATATCCGCTGTCAAAGGTATTTTTTGTGTTAAATAACCTAAACACAACATTCTATTATCTGTCTCCTTACCTTACTTTTCCCAGGTTTGCCCGTTGTTTCCCTTGTTGTAGGGCGTGTGTTAGAAATACCCACCTGAGTTGAGTTTCCTGACCCCATGCATCTACTAGTTGGATATGCGTTCCCCCATTAATAATCAACCCAATTAGCCAGGTACGTCTACAACGTTATCTAGCTTACATATATATATATATATATACACCTGTACATATAACTAACATTTATCTAAAAGTATATATCAGTGAGGTCACACGAAAGAATTCACATTTAAATCTCGATCTTCGATCCGTGAACAAACCATTCTTCGATAGCTTGTGTAACTTTTAACACAAACACAAACTTGAAGGCTGTTTAAAAACCAATACAGTAGGAAGTAGTACTTGATTTGTTACATTCAGGTACCCAATAGAATTCATTAACTACAGTGATATTTGATGCACCAATACGGGTGCTAGTTTTCCCAAGTAAAATACCCATCGCCTATTGACATCAAACACGATCTTAAATGATTTTAAATATAAACAAATGTATCACATATCTAAACACATGTATGTAGGTTAGTGGGATGGGGTCTTAAGTGAAGTTCTGTACGAGTATCAAATATGTATGTATGTATACAGTGGTTAGTGGAGAGGGGTCGTAAGTGAATTTCTGTACGAGTATCAAATATGTATGTATGTATACAGTGGTTAGTGGGATGGGGTCTTAAGTGAAGTTCTGTACGAGTATCAAATATGTATGTATGTATACAGTGGTTAGTGGAGTGGGGTCGTAAGTGAATTTCTGTACGAGTATCAAATATGTATGTATGTATACAGTGGTTAGTGGGATGGGGTCTTAAGTGAAGTTCTGTACGAGTATCAAATATGTATGTATGTATACAGTGGTTAGTGGAGTGGGGTCTTAAGTGAAGTTCTGTACGAGTATCATATATTTCTGGTGTCAAATCCGAGGCGGTCTTCTAAGTGTGGTGGTTCTAAGACAAGGTTCCTCTGTGATCAGTCAGTCATAAGTGATTTAACGTGCGGCGTGACTACTTAAAGCCCTTGCAACACGCCGGAACTACCCCATGGCTCCTTGTTTGTAGCATTCAATCATGAATACGGAGTAGGTTTTCTAACTCTATCTATCTATCTATCTGTATATATTTATATATATATATATATATATATATATATATATATATATATATATATATATATATATATATATATATATATATATATATATATATATATATATATATATATGGCGGGGATTTCAAATATATAAGCGTGTGTGTCTGGACGTGTAAGTGGTAGAAATTTAAAGTTGTGATTCCTTATGTTGGAACATAATGTTTACTTTCTATTCAAGTAAAACTAAATTAAAAATGTTTATTCTACATTGTTGATAATGACACTGACATAAAAATAAGCGGGTAAACAGAACAGATAGAGGTATGAAAGATGATGATGACTTAAATATCGGACATATAGATATGTCATAACACGTGTGGGCTGGTTTTGTACCATCCATTTTTCTGATGTTGGCATTGAAATAAGATTCAGTGGTATAAAACGATAGATTAAATATTTTTGTTGAACCCCTGTTCCTCACGAAATAACAGTTTAATTCGAACAGCAAGGAGAGAGAGAGAGAGAGAGAGAGAGAGAGAGAGAGAGAGAGAGAGAGAGAGACAGACAGACAGAGAGAGACAGACAGAGAGAGAGACAGGTAGAGAGTATGTCCGTAAGGGAAAACGAATTAAAGGCAAACAGAAAGACTTAGAGAGAAAGATTTAACATTGGAAATTGTATTCTTTATAACCCTCTAATATATATGTATGCTTACTAGAAATTTAACCTACCTTTATCTTTCTTCCCATACTTTCAAGTCCTATCACAAGACCATAGTGCGCTTATCTGAACAATTTTCATATGAAACGAAGTACGGGTAGCGACAGTTACAATGATAAATTCTTCCGGGTAAACTTTTGGCCACTCAAATGTTTGTATTGAGGTGATTTAAACCACACAAACGTTAAGGCATCCATTCAAGAGGGACCTGTATTTATTAACTTTTATCTCAACGGGAAATATTACTGCATATGTGTTTTCGCATAACCATGCTGGCGCCATTTATATATATATATATATATATATATATATATATATATATATATATATATATATATATATATATATATATATATATGTATGTATGTATGTATGTATGTATGTATGTATGTATGTATGTGTATGTATGTATGTATGTATGTATGTATGTAGTATGTTTGTCATTTATTTTGTTTTGCTGTTTGTTTTAGAAAAACACTACACACAACAATTTTATAAAAGTCAAATGCAAGATGGTGGCCATTGTAAGTTCGTAGTGGAAGAGAATATGTAAATGCTATCGACCTTCCAAACGTGAACATACTGACAAAAGAAATTTACTGATGAATTCGAATAACAAAACTGACATGTAGCCTCTAACATTTATCTTTTGTGACTTTCCAATTTCTTTCGGGATACCTAAATATGTCTAATGTATCCGTAAGATTAATCGAATAAAGTTACATAATATAGATTAATACAAAGTCACATAATGTATTAACTTTACATCGAACGGATGTTTATATATCTAAACATTCTAAATCAAATAAAGTGACTACATATTTCTTTTCTTTTGTAGATTATTCTGCAGGCAAACTGCACTTGATATGAACTAGATTTGTATCACAAGTCGTGTTTTGAATCACAGTCATCACTAGAGCTCTTCAGCTCGTGAAAACCATATATATATATATATATATATATATATATATATATATATATATATATATATATATATATATATATATATATATATATATATATATATTAATATTCAACTGTTGAAGTCTAATTGACAGAAACGATCTTCTTGAGCATTATAACTTTGGCATTATGTTTATAATATTAAATGGTTGACAAAAGTGACCAATATTTCATTTCGGACTCAATAGATTTTTTTTCTAGATTTTATTAATTTAATACATGGAGAAATATTTCGCCTTTGATTTTAAAAAGTGCATCTTTTTAATAATTAGGTAGAGGCGAATTAGGTATGTTAAAATGCTAAGCGTAAAATTGCGGGCTATAGTAACCATGAGTTTGGGTTTTTTTATTTTCATTTCTTGGTATTAAATCGACCTTTAGAAATCATCCTCAATAAATTACGCTGAAATAACGAGGTACCGAAGAAATATTAATATAAATCTCTCGTCAAATAGCCAGACTTAAAAATCCCGATCTGTATTTGTCGAATGTCCCTCTGCAGCAGACGACAAATATACAGATCAACCGCCCCGATCTAAAAAAAGAAAAGTCAATCCAAAACGGATTTGAATTAATTTTTATCATTTCCTTGGGTTTAAGATATCTGACGCATTTGTCGTGTGTCTGGATCTATAACCACCAGCAATTTGGTTTTTGTGTTTGATATACTAATTAACGTTGACAGGATGGAAGCGAACCAAACTAAATCTTCCGATCCGGTATCGGTAACGGAACTATAGAGCGCCATGATTTGTACTACGTCAAAATGTATTCCCTTGATTATATTTTCTTTTGTTACACAAGCCTGATTATGTATTAGATATGTCATTTCGAGATACACGATACAATTAATAAAATACTCTGACTCTTATCACATATATCAATCATTTTCTATTCTACAATCAAAAGATATTTGTTTATTATTTATGTGACTGATTTGTGTTATTTGGAGGAAAACGGTGAACGTTAATCAACATTACCTACACATACATCGATATGATCGAAACTGGGACATACCCTTTTTACTTTTTCTAACTATAATCCGCAAATCGTTTTGTCTTGCACATTCCTTTAAAAAAACTTAAATAAAATGTTCGACATTCGGTTGATCATTTTCATTAAAAATTATTTCTGTTTACTGTCAAATGTATCGCTGATACCATGACGTTGTTTTAAAACTGTCACTTCCGAAAATAAGTGGAGAGGATTAAAGTGTCAAAGAAACTAAATTATTTTAAATTAAACTTTCATTTCAATTTAAAAACTCGATCAAATACTTTCAACATTGAACTTCGATGCAATTTCAAGAGAAAAAATATTTCTATTTTCTTAAGTCGATTTAAGTTTTGAATTATTTATCAAAAACAGATGTTTGAGTTTTCACGCAATGTCATGTTGATTTTGAAAATAACAAATCAGCAGATAGTGTATCATATTTAGCAGTTTCATGCTTAACTCATAGACCATTGTATCCACATATGGACCCATCCATGACAAATAATGGTAAAGTCCACAGTCAGAAATCGAGAGTGTTCAATCCAAATTTCAAAATGATTTTACATTCAATAATACCTTATTCACCCATAAATCATAACAATAGACCATACAGTTTATTTTTATGCGGATGAGTCTAAACATGATCACAAGGGCTGATGAGTACAAGGTTTTTTTTCAGAGATTAGCGTGTGTAGGGTGACAACTGTACATTTGCGATAACTTCTTTTTATCATTATTATTTGAATTAAACATATAATTATTGCCCAATTCACATAACTTGACAGGCTTCTGTAACATTTGATTATCATAAATATTATTTTACTTACTTTTCGGTTGCGACAAGCTTCACTGGAAAATGTTTAATTCCTCGCTCGATAATTGAAGGTATGGTGACAATATTATTGGGGGCGATAACTCTTGCCAGTGTAATACCTAAGATTCAACTCGTCCAGATCAAGAAATGGTTCACGAAACTCCGCCAGGTTATATAATTTCACTATTAATACAACAACTTTAATCATTATAAAGAACTACAAAATATATTTGATATATTTTATCTAGATTATAAACACGTCTTAAATGGTATCAGCTCTTTTTCACCTACGTGTTTCTTATACCGTGAATTAGAATATTTTGATCATGGTTTAATTTTGGTCCTCTTGACCACCCCGTTTAAGTAGCGAAATTTTAACTTTCCAAAATATGTACATATTCAAAGGCCGGAAACTCCGGACCTTTTTCTAATTTCTACAATTATATCTACTCATCAACTCCCGAGAAACAGATAACTCTTCTATGAATCAATGACAAAATCAATGACACAACTTTAACTGTGTTTTTTTCTGGCACATTCCATGGTCTATACAGCTGATAAACGTTTGCTAAATGTAAATAAGTATTTTTTGAGTATTTTAGGATATCATAAAAAATGAAAAGCCACTATGTATTTGTCACAATAGTTTAGGATATCATGCCACAATATATTTGCCACTGTATTTAATGAAAAGCACAATTTGTCACTATAGTTTAGGAATATGACTGATCATGATGATGGACCAATGAAAGTCACAGTGTATTTGTCACTATAGTTTAGGATTATGACTGATGGAAAGTCACAATATATTTGCCACTGAGAATACCATGACCAATGAAAAGCCACAATTTGTCACTATAGTTTATTTATGACTGATGGAAAGTCACAATATATTTGCCACTAGTTTAGAATACCATGACCAATGAAAAGCCACAATGTATTTGTCACTATAGTTTAGGATATCATGACCAATGAAAAGTCACAGTGTATTTGTCACTATAGTTTAGGATAATATGACTGATGGAAAGTCACAATATATTTGCCACTAGTTTAGAATACCATGACCAATGAAAAGCCACAATGAAATTATAGTTTAGTCATATGACAATGTCATTATGTCACTAGTTTAGTTTGAAAAGCCACAAAGTATTTGTCACTATTGTTTAGAATATCATGAAAAATAAAAAGCCACATTTCATTTCTCACTGTTGTTTAGGAAATTTGACATTCAACCACAGAAATATCTCATTCTGTTTGCTTACAACACTATCGTTAAGTATTGCGTCATATCTTGGTCCTCATTCTACACCTTCTTTACATTACTGCGATATTACCCTGAACATTGTGATAAGGATATTATTGCTTTATTTCAAGAATCATTCATTAACAAAATTCAAATTTGTCTTTACTCAGCTGCTGCCAGGGCCATTTCCTTCAAGTGTGAGAATGTATGGTTATTCTATCGGGTTTTTTTTTTCATAAATATCTTATACATGACGTGATTTAGTTACAGTTATATCATAACTATCCGAAATAACTTATCAAATAATGCACAGGTCGCTGCTCAGATAAACTATATATCACTAGATACCATTTCGATATCCTTACACATAAGAAGATGTAAATCGTATAAACATATGATTCAAAATTAGTACTATTCAAAAAATATAAATGATGCGACAATTTTACCCAAGATATAATTGTCCCTGCTGAAGAAAGGAGATGGATGATTGGTCGATCAAGCTTTAAGATCAATTCAGTGTGTGTGGGTGTGTGTATGTGTGTATCTTATGGGTTTTTATTTTCTAGTCTAGTAGAAAATATCTAGGATAAACATTCTGTACTTTAATTTTAGAAGGTATAAATAGATTAAAAACAAAACAACAACAAAACGGACGCAGCGCAGAGTAGTCGGGGAGTGCGATAGTCACAAGGCATGATCGTAACTTCTAACAGGAAGTTTATGCGTTTGCCAACGCAATATTTTGTCAAAGAGTCAATATGAGAGTAAAATGGCATAAGCGAGATGATCTAACCATGCTTTTTACACTATTACACAACAAACACATTCCTAGAAAATGTTTCTACTGCAGATTACTATTTACATATTATTCCCCTCTTTTGAGGGCGCTTTTATCTGATAGTGGTATCAAGAAATGGAATAGTACACGATCCTGAAGTGCTGGTATCTTTCCATTTCGAAAGAAATCGCAGAAATGGTGCCTCTAAAACTAGAGTTCATGGTGGATTTAAGAAGGTAAAATAAAAACAATGTCAGACGATATTCCTTGATTAATGAAAAATATCATTGCAGCATGTTAACAGTGGACGCTGACTCATTCCGGACACCTGGTCCTATCACGTTTGGGATTCGCAATTGTTCTTCATGTTGAAACCATTTTTATATTTTATTCGTCGTATTCGATTATCCATTGGTACGTCTTCATTTCTACTTCGGTACTAAAGGGTTTTGACGGGTGACAGAAAAAACAAGGTTTGTTTAAAAGTTAAGAGCGCCATGTCATACTGTATTTGACCGAACAAGATGGTCCCACGCAAAACCATACTTCTGACTTTGATAATATGATATTATCATTATGCCAAAGATTTAGCCAATGTAAGTCGTAGACAAGACACGTGACATACTGATCAAAATCTAGTTACATAGATTACCTCCATTGAAACTGTAACTTAGTGTTAGTACTATATTATTTGTATAGCTACGCTCTTGTTAAGCATTTAAAATAAAGAAAACGTACCTTATTATTTTCTTTAATTGGATGTTTTTCACCATTTTGTTTCTGGGCTTCTATATCAATGGACTGAAATTGAACATTTTGCGTAAAATTAGTCATGTAAATTTATACAAACATAAATATAAGATAGAATCAGAAGTTCTATGGCAAACATTTTTACTAGCAGCAGTACTGCTTGTATTGAAAAGGAGAAAAAGTCAGTTGGAACAAAATGAAATCTAAAGTTTTGAAATCAAAATCTCTATAATATCATGATAATAACGATACTTAAATGATTGGCTTTTGTCGGCGAATATTAGTACATAAAAAGTCGGATAAATCAATGACCAGTGATGTTATCCTGACTTGAAGGAGGGAGAGATCGAAATGGATATAGAATTCAGTACAATATTGCAAGATCATGCAAAATATCTAATTCATTTTGACACCCCAATGTGTAGGGTTGCAGTTAACAAGTAAAAGTCAGGAATATATCCTTAAACAAATAACATAACAAAAGTCATGGAGAGTCAAAATTGTGACGTTCATAAGCATCCCCAATTTATCTCATCTGAATTAAAATATTTGTTACACATGTATATCAAAAGATCATTAAAAGGTATTCTGTATAGAATTCCGTTTTTTATTTTTTATTTTGTCTATCATGACATATTTTGTTTATTAAATATATATATTATTCATTGCACTCCTGTTTACTTGGAAATTTTCACTCCCGTTTAATTTTCGCCATTTTCCGTCTCAGATGAGGGGGCAAATTTAAAACGAAAGTGAAACTTTCAAGCTAAGTCATTGAGCATGGGCATTAATGCTTATCTTTGTGACTTAAGGCTAAATTAAGACGGGTGAATATGTTTGCATTGAGGCAAAATGGCGGTATTAACCAGGGGAAATCTTCCTGGATATACTCCACTTAAATACTGATACCCATGATTTGATACCTAAGGGGTGTAAATGAGTTATACCGACTACGAAACTGTGAGATTCCAATAGACTCGTACAACAATATACGATATAATATGAAATTAAAGGTTTTAAACACAGACGGGAAATTAGCAACTAAGCTATACGATAAACGCGACGATTTCGGCTTTCCCATCGTAAATTTTCCACATTTAAGTAGTAATATCCCTCAGTCACCTGCATATGGAGTTTATATTTCACAAATGATCCGATATCCCAGGGCGTGCACAACATATGAAGATTTCATATACAGATGTAAACTACTCACTGACAAATTATTGACACAGGGATATCGAAAACCGCGTTTAATGTCAACGTTCCGCAAATTTTATGGTCGGGATAATAGTCTTGTTTGCGACTACTCTGTTTCACTAAGTGAAATGTTGAGTTGCCTTTTCGTTGGCGGTTGTTGAGACGTCTGTACCAATCGTGACGAGGATACACTCCTCACGTGTTTCATTGGACTTGACTGTGGACTCACGGCGGGTGTGACCGGTCGACAGGGGATGCTTACTCCTCCATGGCACCTGATCCAACCTCTTGGTTTCCAGAGGTCCGTGTTTGTCCATTTTACCGGATTTGTATCTATGTACTGGACATCCTATTGATTTATACTTTGGTATCTGAAATTTTTATATTTCTGTTAATGGTCGCTTACCAAAGTTATTTACCAAAAAAAAGCGTAAACAAAATTGAAACCATACATAGACAAGTCTGCAAATGAGCACTTCTAAGACTTCAAAGAGATTTCAAACAACAGAGGGTTCACAAAAGTCAAGGAAATCGGGAAGACAGTCATACGATATAAATAGCATGACAGACATATTCTTGATTCTTGACTTAGCTACAAGGTAGAAACAGTTGAACATTGTTTGAGGTAAATCGAAAATACAGTATACTATATCTGGAAATTTCGTGAATTGTTTTCCTGGCAGAAAAACTGTATTTTTTATGAAACAATTCCGTAACTACGGGGCATTAAAAAATAAAGATATTCCGATTACATTGTGAAATGGTTGCGAAAAAGCATCGTTGAAAGTAAAGTTCTGAATCTATGTCCATAAAACCATACCCAATACTGTAGCAACTTACAGTCATAAAATGCCTGGCTGACAAGAGTATAAATGATTGAGTCCAATTGACCTTTTTCTACCCGTCAGACAGATACATCGATTTTGATGCTAAACCTAAGCAGATTTTATTAGGACGTTTGTCATTTCCCTTGCCAAAGGCCGATGATCTGTTTCGCTCGAAATTTGTTTAATATGGTGAATAACACAATTAAAACAATACAAAATAATCAACGAAGTGATTGATAAAGACACTAGAAAAATATGTTGAAACTGACTTAATACTTTATTTGGTGAAATGTTTTAACGTTTCACAATCTTGGCTTCGTTTTTCATCAAGACGTATTCGTCCAACTATAAAGTGGGACACCTGATACAGACAGGGAGTGGTGAATCGCTTCAGTTCACTCGGCATTCTTCTGAGTTAAAAAGTCAATTGCCACTCATATATTTTCACGGCGTTCCGATTTTCAATGCTACATTACGTTTCGTTGTTTATAACTGTATTGTCTGAAATTGACATTCAATATTTCTTAATCTTGTATACATGATCATGACATATATATTTTCATTGTCTGATGAAAGTTCGAGTATACCATTGCATGCGTTCGTCGAAATGTCTACATCGATCTCATTCTTGTCATCGGCGCTTCAATTAACCCTTTCACCCCTATATATCTGTGTGATATGCTCTTTCTATTGTTTTAGACCGGTCTATTGTGGTCAGTAGGTTTGAAAGGTTTAATGGGAAATGTTCCTGGATGATGTGAGCGACAGTCTTTGGAAATGTATTCTTGATATGGATTATTTTTACAAAGAAAGACACAATCATACAGTCAGGTTTTACAGATTTAGTTCCCTAGAGTCAACAAGTCTGTCCATATCTTTCATGGTTTGTCAAAAGGTCATTCATGCAAATAGGAAAAGAGATCAAGGTGTATAAATAAAAGGCTATAGGATAGGGCATATACAATCCCAAGAATTTCATTTTCAACTGCCGTTTTTTGTAGAATTAAAATATTTTCCTGAAAATTAAAGGTTTTTTATTGAATTGAATCAACTTGAAATAATTTAAATAAATAAGAAGCCCAAGTACATGTATATTTGCTATTAATATGGGTTTATATAGTTTGTATGTAAAATTCGCAGATACCAAAGTAGTATTCCTGAGGAGGTTCAGGAGACAAAGTACAAATCTGGTGAACATTGACAAACCTGAATCCCCGGGAGTTCTAGAGACGGGATCAGGTGTCAGGGAGGAGTAACCATCTTCTCGTTTACTTGTCACACCCGACGCGAATCTACAGTCAAATTCGAATGAAATAAGTGAGGAATGAACCCTCGTCACAATTGGTATGGATGATACTACTATAGGAGTTTTGCATTTTTATTGCGTTTATAGTTTTATATCGATAAATGGTATAGGGGCATGCGACATATTTTTTCCATTGCATGGTCATTTATCCATGTTGCTAAGGTGAATAGCAACGGCTTACAGTATCTACATGACAGATAACAAAAATGTATTTTTAATTCATAAAGTAGAAAATTAAAAATACATTTTCGAATTTCATTTAAACATAAACTATAATTTGCTGTTAATGATTAAAAACCTTCAACACAACTTCCGCAAACAGTTCCGTTTCATGTATGTATAGGCTTACATATACACGGATCACTAGGGGATCAATTTCCGATATGCAAGTATGACAGAAATACGTCCTAACATAGAGTGAATAGGAGAACATGTAAATATATATACGCGTGCGCATATGTGTGTGTTTGTGTGTGTGTGTTTGTGTGTGTGTGTGTGTGTGTGTGTGTCATTTCTAATAATCTGGTTGAGCAGGCAATGTTAAGATAAGAAATAAATATAGAAAGTCATATAATATATATATATATATATATATATATATATATATATATATATATATATATATATATATAAAATAGATTTTGTTTTATTGGCCTAGTTTCGGCTTCCCGTGGATTCAACAAGCACTATCGAGGAGGAAAGTCGGCACTTCATTTCATGAAACATAGTAATTGCAAACAAGATCATTATACCGACCGTAAAATTTGCGAACTGTTGACAATAAGTAGGTAAAATCCATACAGAAATTGTCGGATTATAGCCTTTTTGTCATTTACATTATTTTTGACGATATAGTTAATACAAAATATATTTGAAAAAAAGCCATAAAATAAGCCAAGGAGGTAATAAATAATGGAAATATATTAAAATCATACTATTGTCCTACAGGTACAGGTGTACTTTCTGTAGAAATGAACCATTGAGAATAAAATGCACGAAAAACGTGTATAACTGTCATTCCTGACATTAACGTGTACTTTGCAATGACATTCAAGCAGACGGTGATAACCGTGTCCGACTTTGCTAAAGTCTTCTGCTATGCAACGAAATCAGACGTTTAAGAGATTCTGTGTCTAGACATTTTGCACTAACAACATCAAAAGCGCCGACATACAACACTTCAGAATTGACATTTAAAGTGATTTGATGAATATATAAAAAGATTGGTTTTGCTGTTTCCAATATATATATATATATATATATATATTCTACATGTAATGTAATTTAGTTGCTAGTCTGGTTTACACGTAGTTCTGTGTTTGAGTTCATAGTACGTCATTGAATATACTCTTTTTAAATTGTAAAAACGACTGACAAACAATTTAATCAAACTGTTTAATAATCCAAATGTATCTTGTTTGCATCGACGTTAACCTGAAGGGATGGCATCAAATGGAAAAGTCCAAAAAGTCTGTATGTCCATGACGTAATTATGTATGTGGCCATAGTTTCAATTCCAGATAGGTTCCTGTTCTTATTACCGCCATAAAAGTTAAGAATGTTTTTTTTTAATCCCACCACCCCATTTTCTTTAGCTAATCTTTAAATCTGACTGACTGAGCAGGGCATGTAATGAATATTTTCAGACTTACGAACATTCTTAAGGTTTCGGACGGATGGTGGACCCTTGCCCTATGCTTTTGACTGAAAATAAGAAATCGAGTAACCGCTGTTACGCGTGGAACTGTAAATAATACTAACAATGTCAGTTAGAGTCTACAGTGTAGCACCTCAGATACAGTTAGTGGTGTATCTTCGTAGAATCTAATTTCCATTAACTCATCGACTGGTATAACCACGTTTTAACTCTAAATTTGATCACTTGTTCACTCCCGAATTATGACAATAGGTCATACTATCTATTGATTTGAGTTTAGTTGTAACCACAGGGTTTGTAGAGTAATTGTAAACTTTGTAAAGGCAAAAACTGTATTCATGTTATCTTCAATATGAGTTAAACATGACAATGTCTTGTTACAAAATTTCATGAAATTCTATTCTGTCATTTTCAAGAACGATCAAATGCTTTTATTTATTGAAACATGTCCTTCATCACATTATTTTGGTTATTGCATCCCTAATCAAATTGCACGGTGTGAAAACGAATCATTATGACATCGAAGATACGTTCTAATAATCCTAGTTTCCTTTATACACTTACATACAAAATACGTAAACAAACCTATATGTCGAAATATACGTTTTTGAGTTAGATGTATTTGGATATATTATGACGTTAATGTAGTTGTGCTAAACTCGGGGCATCCGTGATCGTGTGGTTAGAGCATCAGGCTTCCAACCATGAAGTATCTCACTCTTCTCGTCAGCGCAGGTTCGAGCCCCGCTGAAACCTAAGATGTTTTTGTGAGATATTACGGCAGTTTACTTGCGGTGAGCTGGTGGTCTTTGTGAGCGGATTATCTCCTTAGCCACTAAACAATGACCGCCACAATATAAGTGAAAAAGTGTTGAGTGTGGTGTAAAACAACATTTAAACATACAAAAATGGCTCAACTAATCAAGTAACTATAGAAAACATATTAAGATAACGCCAAAATAATCATTTGATCTAAAATAAAACGACGGACTGTTGTGTTTTAACTCATTCGCCCCTAAAGACACACATGGACTGGTCTGATTCAGTAATTTACTGAAGAGTTCATTGATTTTCAGGAGTTGATGAATTAATTGATAAATCTGTATACAATTACTTCAGGCAGAATTATAACAATCAAAGGTCACAATTTTCAGCCAAAATTTGCAGTCCGACAGGGGTAAATCTCATATAAGATATTTACTATCCTTCGATTAGAGATAGTTTGAAGTATCAACTATATATTTTTTCAAAACAAATTGGTCTAAGATTGCAATCGATTTTGAGTTGGATGCAATTTAAACTCAGTGACTGAGTGACGTCATCTCGTTTATATAGCAAATAAAAAAATCAGGATCGAAACTGATGCATTGTAAATGATGTATTTATTTCTATAGTACCATATTTATTGTATTTCAGTGAAAATATCACACCGTCTGTATTTGAATTGATATTGTTATTCTAATCAATTTCAAATAAATAGCCTATAAAACTACATGTATCAAGTAATCATAGAATCGTCAATATGACAATGAAAAGCAAACAATTGCAAAACGTGTTTGGACAAACTCGTGTTTCCTTCTTATTTCAATAGTTTACGAATTCAGAATGATTTGGTTTTCTTAATTTTAGTAAATAATTATCCGTTTGTGGATTTTTTGCAAATAGTTTATAATATGATTAATTGATCCTGTTCATACACATGTACATTTTCTGAAGTACTGATCCAATTCGCCTGATATTTACCGCCGGGATGATAAAAGTTTTTTTGAAAATTTTATAAACATGGAATTTACAAGTGTATTGTGGGAAATTAGGAACATTGATATGGGTGGTTTTTATTCTGTTGTTTTCGTTTTAACTTTTTTTCATATCAATCTATTTATTAGTCATTTTGTTTTGATTGAAAATCATAGGTGGGATTGGGTCATGTTCATTCTATTAGAATGGATTATGATTCAATTGTCGACGTTTGCAACATGTGAACTTTAAAAGAGGAAAGTGTGTACGTAATATGTCAAATGCATGATTGCAATTACATGTACTTAACTTTTATTATCAGATTAAAGAGGTCATGAATAAGCTGAAATTACGTAGGAATAAAATTAGGTGTCCAATATAACAAAGTTAATCTTTATGTAGCTTTAAATGACATATTGGTTTTGTAATGAGCGATATAATATTAGGGGTGTATCTATTCCACTCACAAATACTGTTCTAAGATATTATTGTAATAATAACTGAACGAATAACACAAGTTTTCTTTCAAAATATAGCTTATTTTTTCCATATAAACTTTGATGATCGGTTTTACGCGATGAATTAGGTATCACTACATAGACTTAAAGCAATGCGAATAACCAAAATGTATATACATGTATACTGTAGAATGAGACAATTACGTGGGGTTCAAATAGTGTTGTTTTGATATAAAACAAATTCGTTGATATCAGATTTTGTTGAAATAAAACTTTTATAAATAAGCCTAGTTGTATTACTAAGTGTAATTTAATTTAAATTTCGTCATGGTTTTAATTTCGTTGATAAATTAAAAAAAAACAAAGAAACAACGAAATTAAAGCTATAACGAAATTTTCTGATTCCGATATGTATATATGTATGTATGTCGTAGAAGTTGTAAAACTAAATCTGATATGGAAGGTCTGTGTTGATCAGTTACATTGTACTGATATTTTACATATAGACCCCCCTTTACCTTATTAAGCAAGAAGAAATTCACTAGAATTTGTTGAAATAGAAAAATGATATGAAAATATAAACAGAATATCACAGTCCCTCAAGAAAATTAGTGGTTTGACACAAGGCCAAATACTTAAACTCAAGTGTGTTTTCAAAAGTGTTTACGAGTAACAACTGCCATGTACTCACTTTTGAATTGAAAATTAAAAGTGAGCACAAGATAAACTTTTCAATTTTCAATTCAAAGGTTAGCAAATTATACCACTTTAACAATATGATCTTAATCGGCTGGTGTACCAAGACTTGACCTTCATAGCATTACAGAAATTATGACTGTTTAACAAATTATTACTTAGGAATTGGGACTTGTGACATACGATCAAATTAGGCTCTGTATGATATGACAACGAAGAGGCATTGTGTAGACCTAGGTTATATCTGTAAATGTCACATTTTTCTTTGTAAATATAACAGGTACGGGTATTCATAAACTATAAATATCTTGCTGAAAATATGCATTAAGACGCGAGTTAGAATAGTGTTAATAAAACGGTCCTATACGGTTATTTAACTTTAGACTTTTTCATAAAACGGGCACCTTGTACCGAAGTATCCGTTACTAGGTTATAATTTGGATACAAATAATTCATTTTTGTCAACCACGAGTTCATTCTTCATCATGAAATATGACACTACGTCATTGCGGTTGTATATTTGGTATGTTTGAATTAGAGAAATGTTGCATTGTCTAGATTTCCAAAGGCAATGTCTGTTAGCCGAGTAGCTCTCTTACTATGAAAGTTTGTCCACTCTCGTGCACAAAGTGCAGTAGTTTCTGTGAAAAGTACAATGATATCAACAACAGCAGCAACAATATCCTAAATAAGAAACGAAACGAAACGATATGTGAAATTTTGAATATAAAAACGATTTATTGCCTTAGTATGGAATACTTATGGCCAGATCTTAGATAGGTGTGTGGAATATTTATGGCCAAATCTTAGATAGGTGGGTACAAGTTTGCAATGCTCGTATGTGTTTTCAAAAGGAGGAAGGTGATAAGTTTCATAAGTAACAAAAACAGTTTTTATAACAAGTTGTTCCATCTTTTTATAACATTTTAGGGGTCTTTTTTATTTTTCATTTATTTTTGGGGAGTTGGTTTTTTTTGTTTGTTTGTTTGTTTTAGTTCCATGCCTCTCCAAGAACAGTTTAACCTACCTATTTGACGACGACCATTTTGAAAAAGAGTTTTAATTCACAAATGTTTAACAAATTTGATAACAGAACAGTCAAAGTTAACACACATATTTATTTAGAGTAATATATTACGAATATGACCAACAGTGTCATACTGTCTTTTATTTATATACTGTTCGCTATGCCAAAAAGTAAAATAGTGAAAACATGATCATAGAAATAAATATTCGTTCTGCACATGTGTACTTTGTATGTATCATGCCCGAGAGATAGGTAAGCAGAAATATAATAAATTTACACACAATAATTGTCGCTGATGAATTACTCTACCCCCCCCCCTCCCGAATAATAATAACCTCCCTAAAGGAAAACGTATTTTAAATGGTTTTACGCTTATTTCTTTCACGAATTTGTTCGTTAATTTGTGTGTAGATTTACTAGGTTATTTAAGACGTTTTAATATCTTATAACTATAAATATACATTAACGACTATCGACACACAAATAAACATAAATAATCCATGTTCACTTTTAACTGAAGTATTGTCCATTCAAACAAACTAATCAGCCGTGACAGGTTTTCAGAAATTCCATTAAATGGTTAAGATATCCGATTATCCAGCAATAATTCTCGTGTCGATTTCTACAAGGAAATGCCCTAAAATAGTCCAAGTATTAAATCTAGAAACAAAGGAGGCATTTTTTTCTTTTTAAATTATTATTCTTATTTCAACTGTAAAAATGGTATATACATATATTCTGTTTATTCATCTATACACACCGTGGATCATTCAATTTGTGTAAATGATTGTGAGAATAAACGTCTTTTAATTTTGTTTTAATTTTGTTTTAATAATGTTGTTTTTCTTCTGTATAAAGCTCATTTTAAATGGTTTCTGATGACGCCTTATTAAATTTGTACATTTTAAAATGAAAACGTGTATGTGTCGTATGGAGGCGTATGTATAAATGTAGGTACCCTGCATGTAAATATTACAGATAATTCTAAACTTTAAACGAAATAAATGAGTTGAAAAGGAAAACATGTGATAAATATTCAATGCGCGTTTTGTGTCGTGGTATTGATCCAAACTTGTTAAACAAATAGTTCTTGGTTATTTTTGTTAACATCGTCATTTATATAAATGTGTGTAACGTACAGGTGAAAGATGCTTATTCTTACGAGAGAGAGAGAGAGAGAGAGAGAGAGAGAGAGAGAGAGAGAGAGAGAGAGAGAGAGAGAGAGAGAGAGAGAGAGAGAGAGAGAGAGAGAGAGAGAGACTTAAATTAATGATTTTGCTTTGGAAATTATTTCAGCGCATCGCAATTTCAGAACACGGGGCAACACTTTTTACAGTTCCTAGAAAGAAAATTAAATTATCTGCGTCTGTATATTTATATTAACTAGTGTTTAAATAATCGATCCATATTACTGCAACCGTCTTACCTGTGATCCGATCTTCGATACACCAGATCCCATCACAGACATCACAACTTGAAACTTAAATCCTCGCTTTACAAGTAAATGGTTACTTTTTTATCATTGAATATTCGGATATATTATAGAAGAACATTGTTCCTTGGATAAAGTACGATCTAGGTCTTAAACTGTTTAAAAAGCGGGGCAAGTCCACACATTGAAATACTAACGCCAGGAAACCGATAAACTTACGTCAACCAGTTTTGATTAAATACCGACAGAACTAAAGGGTAACTCACATGTGTAAGAAAAGAATCATAACTCCCGTTTATATAATCCGCGTATTTAAAGTTCGCAGAGAGAGAGAGAGAGAGAGAGAGATAGAGAGAGATTATTGCTATCATGTTTAATTTTTTAACTTAGTAGGTGATGTAATATATATTACACAAATGATAAAACACGACTATATTATGAAATGCAGTTTTCATAGCATGGCAATTTCAGTTTAAGAAAGAAATTCGGCATATGCAAATATTAGATTTTAAAATTACACTGTATAGATTGTTTGTTTGTTTGTTTATTGTTGTTTAACGTCCCACTCGAGAATATTTCACTCATATGGAGACGTCACCAAATGCCGGTGAAGGGCTTCAAATTTTGGCCTATGCTTGGCACTTACGGCCATTTAGCAGTAGGGTTCTTTAACGTGCCAACACCTACTGTGACACGGGACCTCCAGCTTTTACTGTCTCATCCGAAAGACAGGAAACCAACCTGTCGCCGGCGGGACTCGAACTCACGACCTCACGATCCAGAGTCGAGCGCGCTACCGACTGAGCCAGGCCGGCTCACACTGTATAGATAATTGAGGGTGTAGACTCATTTTGTATCTAAGTTTTAATTAACAAGAGACTTTAATATTTACAGTCTTATATGCCAGGTAGCAGCCTAAGCAAAGTAGTCTATCGGCGCAGTGTTCATGCGTACGCGCACGTGTGTGTGTGTGTGTGGGGGGGGGGGTTAAGGGGGCATCAACTGTGTTTTTGAAAACATTTTCATTTCGTGTTTTACTTTTTAGATTGATGCACAATAACAAAAACAAATACAAGAGAGTTATACACAGGCATGAAATTCTAATATTCCTATATAATTTGTTCAGGTCAAGTGCCGTATGCATATACAAACAGTAGGATCGAATTAATCATTTGCAAACGAATAATTGCCAAAACTGGGCTTCTCTAGCAATTTTCACAAAATATATAGGATATTAAGAATGTTTATGCCAGTGTATGTCTCTACTTTGTACCAATCTAAGAAGCAAAAACGATTTTTTTAAAGACCACAGCTTAAGCCTCTTTGATATATCTTTAGTATCAAACGTTTTCAATAGTGATTTGAATTTTTCATTGTTTATGAAAAATAAAATATTTTAAGCTGCTTTCAAGACATGAGCCTTATCCTATCTTTTCGTATATTTTGTAGGTTAAAGATTGATAACAATGGCAAGAAAACATGAACTAGAAGCTTCGGCAGCTAAATTATTCACATGTGAAACAGATTTCTCCTACTGTATTTTATGTCAGACAAAAACTCATGAACAACTTATTGAAGAGCCCATTTCTCACGAAGAACTACTGTCTACAATCTAAGAACGAGCACCTTATGGTGATGGTGATTATTCAAATATTTCCAGTCGTCTTGGAGATGTTACAACCACAGAATCTACAAAATATCTCTGCTAAATGGCATAAGAAATGTTGTAGAGAAGCAATACATTCGGGAATGCTAAAGCGTGCTAAATCATGTTATGAAAAGCAAATAGAAGCTCACAGTGTAACCCAAAAGTTATCGCTTGTTGGCAGTTCAGAGGAAACGATATTTACTCGTTCCCAGTCGATATCATTTGACAACGATCTTTGTTGTTTATTTCTGTAAATCTGAAGCCACCTATCGTAATCCTCTGCATAAAGTTGCGACAACAAATGCGGGCGATGCCATTAAGAAAAGTGGTGACGACACGTTATGTGTAAAAGGAAAGCTATAGCAATTCTAAAGTCTGGAACTTTGTTGGTTCAGGAAAGCTTGCATATTTCAAATCCTTGTCTAAGACTGATAATTTTCTTACTGCGAGTTGCTTTGCGTACCGACAGCCCAACTGCTAACTGCTCTCACCTTCCTGATTTCTAATTTGACTATCAGAAAGAAACAGTGTAACTGTATTCTACGTTAATGTCTTAACTCGCTTATCCACTTCAGAGGATTTTCTATTGCCAAAGAGAAAAGTTTAGGTCCTTGAAGAACCCATCGAAAGAAGCTATATAACTCCCGTGGGATGTGTTCCTTACTAATATCATCCAACGAACCAACAAAGTTCCAGGCTTCAGATTTACTAAATAAATAGCTTTCCTGAGTACAGGTGCTGCATCATATAGAGATTTCATGTTGGCAGCAATATCTTCGTCCATACTTTCAGTTATCTGGATTGATGCTTAATCCGTTGTACTCTTAATGGTCACACGTTCAGACTCATCTACACATTGTGGGTTGGGAAATTCAATGTCTGGTATTTCATTCTGGAAAAGGGTTTTTAAGTTTGTACGTGTAAAATCGGGGTTAGCGACATTATTAGCTAATCTGATACTCGCATAAACATCTTGTAAAGACGACATGTTAGCGATAGCCCCTTCCCTAAGAACTGTGTCAACAAGACTGAAGAATTCTACGCCCGATGTTACCTCGGCTACATGGTTCACTGCATTGGACTTGTCATCTCTGATGCACGAAGAACACCATGAACATGCTTAGCCCAACAATGTTCGTGATACCAGATGTCGACAGAATGGACGTCTTTAGGGTCAACGGTCGTCACCACACTTCTTAATGGCATCGTGTAAAGCTTCGCCCGCATTTGTTGTCGCAACTTTATGCAGCGGATTACGATAAGTGGCTTCAGATTCACAGAAAAAAAACAAAGATCGTTGTCAAATGATATCGACTGGGAACGAGTAAGTATCGTTTCTTTGGAACTTCCAGCAAGCGATAACTTTGGGGTTACACTGTGGGCTTCTATTTGCTTCTCGTAACGTGCTAATGCATTCCCGAATGCGCTGCTTCTTTATAACATTTTTGTATGCCATGTAGCAGAGATATTTTGTAGATCCTGGGATGTAGCATCTCAAAGACGACTGGAAATGTTTGGATAATCACCGTAACGTGCTCGTTATCTGATTGTAGACTGAAGTTTTTGTGAGAAATGAGCTTTTCAATAAGTTGTTTACAAGTTTTTGTCTGACATAAAATACAGTAGGTTGAGTCTGTTTCACATGTAAATACTTTAGGTGCTGAAGCTCCTAGTTTAAGATTACTTGTAATTGTCATCAATCTTTTACCTACAAAATATTGGAAAAGATAGGAAAAGGCTCATGTCTTGAAAAAGCTTAATATATTCTGTTTTCAGATGTTTTAAACAAGGTCAATAAACAATTTAAAAAATCCAAATCACTATTAAACATTTTACTGTACTGCCTATTTTCAACCTACAAAGTAGGGAAATGTTTGTTTGGCAAACGCTTCAAATATTTTACTTTGTAGATGTATAAATCGACGTCAGCAAGCCCAGAAACATTGTAAAAGACACCTCGCATTTAAACTTCCGGCTACTCTATTACTTACACATTGGTCCTATGGCGAAACGTCGGCCATTTTGGAAAATGGTCAACATTTTGTATCAAACAGGAAGTCAGAGTGTCACCCTCATTTTTACGGTTCATGATGGTCTAAAAAGTCATTGTGGACGATGCGGATATTTTTAAAATGGGAAAGATACCAGATACACAAATAAATGATATAATTTGAATTTATAATAAATATATTATGCGATATAAAGTCAGTATTATTTTTGTTTGTGCTGATTGCATTTTTGAATCTAAAATTGAACTCGGCATGTCTAAAAACATGAAAAACGATTTTTGGTACTTGAAAATCGCACCATAGTAACCTCATATTGATAATATTCCCCCCAAATGGCCGCCATTTTGCTCCAAACAAGATGCCAGTGCGCCATCCACATTATGTTCCTTGATGCCTTCTTAACACATCTAGATATATTCCATAATTTCAGCTTGAAATTCCCACTGGAGTCAACTTACCCATGTACTATAACGTTTGTCATGAACTGTATAAAGTAAACTTTCAGTACATTTTTTTTTGTATGGAAATCCTTCCTTTGTTATTATAACAACTAATAATAATGGAAGCTATTCATTTTCCTCCTTGGCACCTGATCCCACCTCTGGATTTTGAGAGGTCCGTTCGTGTTTTCAATATCTTTTTTGCGAGTATTAGATCTACTTTGATATCTGGGATTTTATTCGATTATGGGAATACTTCCTAACGTTAATTATGTATGCATCTGTTATCCGGTCTCAACATTTTTACTTTACTTATCGGGTCAGGCGAGCTAAGAAATACTCTACTCCTTACCAAGATACTGACAACAGTTAAGGAGAAACTTCAGCAATATTGTACAGTTGCTTATTCCAGAAGCAGTGTAAATCAGATGTGGATACTTATAAATTCTAATATTTACATACTGACTGCAATTCCCTTCATTGCAAGAATATAGAGCGATATATTGTATATTCCGGTAAATGCAGTCGCGTGCCCGAGTATTAACCGCTTTACTTTTCAGCGTAAGAATACATGAACGAATCAATAAAGAATAGAATATCACGTTTATTTCTTATATATTTAATCTTAAAAAGCCATAAATTAGGCCTACCACAAAACAAATAAAAATCACAGAAAGAAATCGGAAACACGAGACAACATATGTAGCACATTGTACAGCCTACAGGTCCATATCGCGATATATCTAGGTCATGTTACGACCAGAACCACAGATCACCGTCTGGCACAGAAATGAAAGTTCGCTTCATAGTTACAACAGAAAAAAAGAGAGTAAGGCCTAGTGCAACTTTGCCAAGCATCTCTGGATAAACAAGTCGATTGTTTTGCCTTCACAGGATATTCCTATCAGATACAATTCGTCACCCGCATCGTGTGAAATAGGCCTACTTACACAGGTTACGTACCCATCAGTCATCATGGTTCCCAGCTGCTTGGTAAAAAATGTCAAATAAAATGGCTTCTTTCAGTTGTCATGAATGAATATTAACTGTCTCACTTCTTATAAGTCACATTCAAACTTTCTATAGTATATCCCATTAATAATATATCAGAATTCAATGCAAATTCGTTGTAAATACATTATACAGCATACTCATGGGCGCGGCCATTTGCATTTTCAATTCTAACCTTCCGGTTACCAAGCAGACAAATATTCTAAAATAACTTTTAAAAAAATCTGACTTTTATTCAAAATTTTCCATATCATATATTATTGACACAGGGATATCGAAAACGGCGTTTGATGTCAACGTTCTGCAAATTTTACGGTCGATATAATAATCTTGTTTGCGATTACTCTGTTTTACTGGGTGAAATGCCTTTTCGTTGGCGGTTGTTGAGACGTCTGTACCAATTGTGACGAGGCTTCGTTCCTCATGTATTTCATTTGGACTTGACTGTGGACTCACTGCAGGTGTGAACGATCGACAGTTATGCTTAAGCTTACTCTTCCATGGCACCTAATCCCACCTCTTGGTTTCCAGAGGTCCGTGTTTGTCCATTTTTTGCCGGATTTGTATCTGTGTCCTGGACATCCTAAAGATTCATACTTTGGTATCTGAGTTGTTTTATATAATAAATTTATATTTCAGAAAGAAAATAGTTTTATCATACAAGGCGAAATAATAAACCTAAATGTATTGCCAAGTCTATCTAAGAGTACCCACTCTAAACATAATGACAATCTTAGCTTTTAAGAAATTTAGATTTAAATAGAACAATCCCAGCGAAATATCATTTTATTATAAAATAACTAAATTATTATGCAAGGACATTTTATTTGTAGCTGCTGCACACCCTTCACATTTTTATCATGGAATGCCACCAATACTAGTATGACGTCATTGTTTAAAACATGAACAATAATATCTTGACATATGAAATCGTGCATGTGATATAAAAATATGGTAGTGCAAAAGTATTCTTCTGTTAATTATTGGGGAAGGTTTGTCACTCAGTCAGTCTAGGTCTTTGTCTTGGTATGATTCGTCTTGAGTGCGAGTTTTCCTTGTAACTTCACTCAACCAGCTAATCCCGTATGATCGGAAAGTAATCAGACGCCATGTCTTGTTTCAGTTTACATGTAAGCACAAACATTATTAATGACAATTGGCATCTGTACTCTGTTTTCGACGGTATATTGTCGGACGATTTTTTATGGCATAAAATCGTTTCTTGAATGATTATTAAAAACTTTCCGAAAATATATTCCTAATTTTGCTAATGCTGCTTTAAATCTATGTGTCATCCTATATATTTCAATGTTCCAACGTGGTTTATAGCGAGCGCAGCTCGAGCGGCGCGCCGCTCGCGAAGCGAGCTTTTATGGTAATGCATATGTGTAAGTACAAATAGGTCAAATTTACACATACTATGAGCAAAAAAACTTTCGTCTAACAGTCCCGGGTCAAGTTCGCGATGAATATTGCATTTTTATCGAGAAGGTCAAAAACCATATTTGTGATCATATATCACACCATGAAAATTTTTTAAAAAATAGTACGAAGGCAAATAAGTCCTTACTAATCGCACACCGGATTTTTAAAAAATTGGTTAACAGCGTCTCCAAGCAGACGCCATTTTTTACCTACCAGAAATGAAGAGTTCCGACCAAGGGCGTTAATGGCTTTCCTAACCCGACATGCTCAGTTACGCTGGATGGTAGGACTCGCGCCAGACATCGGATCTTTCTTAACTTGTTAATTTCAAAATAAGTTAAAAAAATGAACTGACAATCTATTTTGAGAATATTGAGATGTACTCATGTTGCAATTATCTTGTTTACGAGAGTCCTACTATTGTAAGTCCCATGAGGTCATTTCTGGGTTTCTCTCACGGAGATCGAAATACTCTCTCGTATCATACCATGTATGATTTTAAATTTTACTATCGGTTATTAATGTAGAATTATTTTGGAATCAATTTCACTAACAAAAAATATGATGGAATTAACATTAACATAGTAACTGTGAACGCTTCAAATGAAAGACTGTATCAATTTTACTGACGTAAAAGATAACAGTAATTTCGACAAACATGACAGATTAGCTACTTTCTAAGGGGAAGAAACTCGGTCATCTCCTGCAGAAACATTTTTTTAAATTGTGGTACAACTTTACAGTAGAAAATAAATTAGCCGATACAAACTTTCTATATAGGTTTTTAATACTTCCATAGCCATACAGAAATTATTAGATGAAGATAAAAGAACAAGTGAATAATTATCTGAAATGAAAATTTAATTTAAAGCTCCCCTCTCCCCTCAAAAAAAAAGAAAGGAAAAGAAAATGCACTTTATTTACTTTATAATAAAATATAGTTACTCTACATACATATCATTTTGCTGTGATATTTTTATTTTACTTACAGTAGCCTATATTTTGGTGTTCATGACTTCATTGGAATCACTGATTAAACATCGAACTAAGCCTTTTGACTTCTTTGACGTATCACAATATTTGACTACTAATCTTATGCCGGTACACGACTTACTTACTTCTATATATTGGATTTCTATGTGACCAATTTAACTGTAGATCTACAATGTTATATTTTGATTCCAAATGATATATATTAAAAAAAAAATAATAATCATTACATCTGAAGAGGAACTGATAAATATTTTAGTTGACTTTAGTACACCCAACCTTATAACAACAAATTTACAGAACAATGAAATTTTAGGTTTAAACATGTTATTGGTTGAAAAAAAAAACAAACAACAAAAACAAAAAAAGAACAAGAACATATGAGTCTGATAAACCTTGCTTGCTTGCTTTGGCTTGATGACTAATTAATTGCCACTCGTCCATGAGAGGCATGGAGAGAGCTGTTTAGTGTGTGTGTGTGTGTGTGTGTTTGTGTTTATGTCCTTGCTTGAGTTGTTTGTTTTCTCCAATGGCTTTTTAAATTGACACTACACTTGACATCAGATTGTCAATTACAGATTGATCATTTCTTCACCATGAACCGATAAACAAAATTGTTTTAATGTAACATATGCAGGAGAAAAGCATAAATAGAAGTTCTAGAAAAAAATAATCCTGAAAAAGTCTCTCTCTCAAATTAAAACATCATTGTTATAAATATGTATAGATATTTTTAGAAAATCTATCACTGCTATCTCACAACTACTATAATTATGTTTTCTTGAAAATGAACTTGAACTTATGTTTTCGTATGGTGTCTGAATACTTGTTTCCATTCATCATTTGGATTTAAACCAATATTTATTATCGACACATTTTTATTCTTGCATAAATTTGATAATATGCAACAGTAGTAATAGGCAGCTCCATGGCGGGCATTTGAATTTTCGCCGCTAGGGGGCGCCACCAGTGGCGCTGTTTGATGACGTCATCAGAATATTGGCTTCTGGTTGGTCAATTCAAATGCCCGCCATGGAGCCGACTGTGACGTCATAACCGGAAGTGCGTCATACCGGAAGTGCGTCATACCGGAAGTGAGGTCTTGTTGTCATGGCAATAAGGAGAAAGAGCTAATCGTTGAGTTTGGGGGCGTGTCTATGACCGGAAGTGTAAGGTTGTGGGGGCGGCCATCTTGGCTAAGGAGCCAATGAGAGCCTTCGTTACAAGAGGTTGGGGTCACGAGAGGTCACGTGAGTTCACGAGAAGTCAACGGTAAGAGAGAGAAGTTGGGTTTTTCCAGTTTTGAGCTGAGAGTGAATCTATTTTTAGAACCGAAACTTTGAGTTTTTCCAGGTTTGTGAAACTCGTAGTTGGTGGCGCCAGCGTCGGTGAGAGTGCACAAGTGCGCATGCGCGAGAAGCGGTAGGCCGAGCTCGACTCAAGCTTGAAACTAAGACTTGTACTAAGGCTTGTAGAGTGACGAGTATGTACAAAGGGAGATCACTCTGTATAGCCTGTATAGGTGAAACAAAGGGAGATCACTCTGTATAGCTTGTATGAGTAGGACTAAAGGGAGATCACTCTGTATAGACTGTATAGATGAAACAAAGGGAGATTACTCTGTATAGACTATAGGTGTGGAACAAAAGGGGTGATGACTCTATATGGGCGTAGGCATTAAACCAGAGGGGTGGGTGGGTAGCGCAACAGGAAGGTTAGGAAGGGTAGCCATATAGCTTATATTCGTACCCCATATATGATGTTCTGACTCCTGGCTGTACGTTATCCTTCAATTCTTTCAGAGTAGTTGTAATAGTCGTGAGTTCTTCCCTCATTTTCTGTAATGTGGATAGCAAGGCATCACGTAACATTCCCTGGGTCGCATCATTTTCTTGTTTTTATTGCAACTTCATCAAACTCATCGGCTCCTTCTAGGTAAGGTGTAATATTAGGTGAATAATTTGGGTGCGTCTGTGACAAGCCTGGATAACTCATGTTGATGACTGATTCAAATGATGTTTGGTCACTGCACTTCACTTTACTTTATAGCCGTTCTTCTTATTCTATATTTAGACTCGTTCCCGTCAGCCACTTGGATGTTCCCAGAAGGGAGGCTCCACACAGGGTTTTTTGTTTGTGTTATGTTTATATCAGCAATTGACTGAAAGCACAATCTTTAGACCAAACGTCGATGTTCTGTAAAAGCATTATCGCTCCATTCCCAATCTTTTAAACAGATGCCACAAGAAAAACACTGAACGTGGTCACTGTTCCCTAAATACACAAATCCTGCTCTGGCTAATTCTGTCTGTTTAGGTCCCGGTAGATATTTGGGCCAATGATCTTTAAACGTCAGGTACCTGGATTCATACGTACAAAAATTAGGCAAGGCTAAAGGTATTCTTAATTCCTGATGAAACGATAACCCTCTGACGGTAGCAGGTCTTAGTTTAAAAGTGGTCACACCTTGTCTCCTTTCGGTAGGTGGAGTCCTTGTCACTTCTATCAGATTGACTCTCGGTACGCTATCCACCACTTCAACCCGATGAGCTCGTGGTACACTATCTACTTCTACTCGATGAACTCGTGGTACACTATCCATCATGTCTCGGTTCATGGGAGCACTATCCGTGACGTCTGACTAGCATCCATCGTCGATGAAAATAAAGTTTCCATACTTGATGTTCTTTCCATCGTGTCTGAGAGTGAATGGTCCCTGATGTGCATTCTCACTCCCTTTTTATAAGGTCCATAAAATCTATTTTTAGATCAGAACTAAAACATCATATTTTTCTACGGTTTTTTCCTGAAACACAAATTGTATCATCGGTACGTCTACATGATGACCAAAAGGATCCCATGCTACTGGTCGTTGTTCTTTATGCACATGATACATCATACCTGCACGATTGCCATTATTATCATTTAATTGTAAATGAAAAGTGTCACCGTACATGGGAGACTGAAGACAATCGCTTAACCATTGTCGTAGAAACATTAAAATATCATGAGGTATTTCTTCCTGTTCTACTTTTCGTGGTCGTCCCCTTTTTTCACGCCTTCCCTCTGTCCCTTTTCTTCTTCTTCTCTTTGTTCTTTTGTTCTCTCTACGGATACTTTGCGTGGACGTCCCCTCTTTCTTTTCATTCTCTGTTCTTTTCCTTCATCTCTCTGTCCTTCTGACTTTTTCTCTCCTTCTATCTTTTCCTGTCCTTCCATCGTTTCCCCTATTTTTTCTCTCTGTTCTTCTTCTTCTTCTTCTCTCTGTTTCCCTTCTTCTCTCTGTTTCTCTTCTTTTTCTTCTCTCTGTTTCTCCCCTTTCCACCCCTTTCGTCTTTTCATATCTTCTTTTCTCGCGTCCTTTAGTCATGTCATTTTTCTCTTTCGTCGGTTTTCATATTGATAAATAATACAAGATGTGAACACGATGACTCTCGGTCATCAACTGACCCAAGTCCTGTGTTGCACTTCATTTTAAATGACACGACGAAAATGAAGTTTGGCAATCACTTTTCCTCCTAGAAAATGAATTTTACGTCCCATGTCATCTCTCAATTGTATTTCAATGGTATCAAAATACTTTTTATTTAAACCCACATAATTGTAATGAAAAGGTTCCCAATGTTGATGATTGAGCGATTGACCCGTTTGAAAAGGGACCACACGTAATAACGGTAACGATTGTGAACCTACAATTTGACTTTCGGCAATGTTACTGTAGACATAGATACCACTCATACCAATATTTAAATCGGGTGGATACTTTGGCATGTGTGTGACATCGATCCATTTAGTCATCTCATTCATGTCAATGGCTTCAAAGCCAAGTTTATAACCTAGTAGACTTGGAAAACGTATTAAAAAGGGAACGGAATAAATGGATCGGCCTTTAAACTCAATCATGAATCGATCTAAAGCTTCGTCATACCTGAATTTAATAGTATTTTTATGAGAGAGATCTTCTATCCCATCAATGACATATTGAAAGGCTCTAGAAAACCCAACTTTCATCTCTTCTATTAAAGCAGCAGGAGACTTATAAAGCCCCGAACGAAATTTAAGTCTCCAAATACTTCCTACAAAAGCGATCCCCCGACTTCGTATCAGTTTTAGAGATGACATGATCAAATTGGGGATCATCTAACGAGACGTGTTTCTTAATCAATTCTACAGTAAAACGTTCATGTTGACGATATTTCATTTCCTTTTTCTTAGGATACGTAGAAGAGTCCTGGGGATTTTTAGGTGTCACGACGGATTCCAAAGGAACGTGAAGGGGAACCAGGACATCTATGTAATTCTCTCATCGGATCCTATCGATTCTATTAAGTTGGGAAAGATCAATTCACTCAACGCTACTTCCCACTCATTATCCATCATACTTAAAGCTTGAGGTAAATGAGTTTTGAATTCTGTTAAGGTATTATCGGGAAAGACTTTTAAACTAGCATCGCTAGGTAAAGTGATGTAAAAACTACCATGATCTTTAGAATCGAGAGTCGCCATGATGCGTGTACTTGAGATCACACTGTATCAATGAACCCCTACCCGTCACTGTCTTCTGTTTTATATCATCAACACCAACACCAAAGTCAAGTTTCATACATTTTATTACTCAAAAAACTTTATTCAATAACCATAAGGTAAAGTACAAAATTTTTCAATGCGATGTCTCTTATCATACACGACACGCACTTCTTTAGTCATCGCCTGTGTTTTGACTTTATGTTGTTTCGTTCGCATGATCTTATGAGGGTACGATACTATCACTTTCTTTTGTTGACCACGTAACAACTGTTTCAATGTATCTACGTTGACTGTAGAAGTGGTACGACTATCAAAAGTGATCTCTTTGACTTTACACACGTCTGTCCATCACTTTCTTTTTGTCCTGACGACGTCTTGTACGCATAATTTTTAGGACCTCCCGAGACAAAGGATTTTAAGATAGAAATCGCCATCTAATTCGTCTGTCCATCCTCCTAAACTGTTTATGATAGTAGGATTCCACTGCTGTGGATCGTGTTGATAAATGATACTGTCTGTATCAAAATATAATACACGTTCTCCCAAACGTTCTAGGGTGGCATAGAGATGTAACCGTGCTAAAGACGTCGTAAAGGCTGCTAACACTACATTGCTAAAACCATTGTGTTCATCAAAGTCATCCTTCTGTTTTGAATTCACCAGCATCATGTCTAGCTCATCATGGCCTTCGTCATTTTGAATCAGTTCTAAATGTAATATCTCACGAGTATCATCTTGAAGTAACTGTTGTAATGCTTCGTAACTCTCCACATACTGTGTCTGAGGTAAATTAGTCAGTTGAGCAAATTTACCCCACAAACAGTTCAGAAACAGTTTAGCAATGGTCCGTAAGATAGGATTCTTTTCTACATCTTCTTCTCGTATGATCAGTTGTTCTCTCGTTTCAATCTCTTTGAGGTACTGACGACGATCTTCTACTGTTTGACAGGAAGCAGGAAAACCACTAGCTTGTTGCTTAATCTGGAGAAACTGATCAATATAGCTACGAAATAAAGTATTGGGCTGATCAGGGAAATGCCATACTTCAAAGATACGATCGATCACATAACCTTTTTCTATAGCTTTATTTCAATTCACACGTCGTCCATGTACCTAACAAACGTCGTTCTTGATTCGTATGAGAGCATCGATAACTCATACCCAACTCCTGTTCGATTCCTTGTTGAGCACAAGTACGGCATAAAGGAAAAAGTAGCTTTCCTCCTGCAAACCGATAAGGTAACATGGGATGAAACAGATGACGAGGAGGAATAACTCGACATTGTACCAGTCCAAAATATTGATCTAGACTTTTGAAATCATGTGTAATCAAGTCTGGGTGTCCAATGGGAAAAGTCCAATGTTTCAAGACAAACGGGTACAAAGAACATACATCCACGTAACAAATGTCTCCTTCTTCACATAGCAAACGAGTAGCATTCGTTCGACCTCCAAATAAAGCATCTTTAGGAACTAACGGGTCGGGAAAATCTTCATACGTTTTATCAATGAAATGTTGAAACTCTGGATCCGTCTTGTACCTTTGACGATAGTCATGTTCCCACAGCGTTTCTACTTGATAGTGTTGACGCAAATACTGATCTCTCTCTAAGGTCTTTTGATACACTTCTTCATACGTCAAAGAAGGATGAAACGGGTGTTGCTCTTGCTTTAAGTTAGGAAAACACAAGGGACATCCGTGCCAAAAACAGCCATGAAACTCGTAAATGGTGCGAGAGTCTTCATGATAACCATCCACGCGATAAGATCCTACTTGGACTTCCCCCTCCCTGACGAGCATGTCTAATCGTTTGACCAGTTTCATGTTCTTTCCAACTCAACCAGCGTAATGCTAGGGTGGAATACTGTCGTGGTGAAGGATATCCCCGCGGAGGTATGATACCAATCGTATCTTTTTGCATATGATTGCGACGATAGGCTATATTTCCCGTACTGGCAAACGTAATCGATTCAGCAAAGGGGTCCACATCGGTTAGTTTCAAACACATGCTTTGAAAATGCATACAAGCTTGTCGCAAAATAGTCACGTCCGATTCACAGTATTCTTCTAATTCGCATTGCAAATGAAAAATCTCACCCTTTTGAATTTGGTCTTGATACCACGCTTCAAAATCACGACGAACATCAGGTTTCATACCTTCTGGGTTTGTAATACATAGCTGGGGGATATATTCCTATGTAATCAGCATTAGCTTCTGTATTGAACAAATGCGGAAAGTAGCCTTTCTTGAGTTCAGTCAATCCAAAAGCTTTAGGTAACGAAGCTAAAGGAAATGACAAAAAATTACACGAGTCTTTAAACCTGATGTTTCCAGCCGTCATAGACATAATCTTAGAACCGTTCATGATCACATCAGGTTTTTCACAGGCATGATGTACCAGATGATGTAAAATAAACTGTCCATCGTACCCTTTAAAGTTATGAGCAATAGCTATAGCTCCATCATGTAAAAGTTTTATCCCTTTGATGTATGTCATCATACACGGTGGTTTGAAATAACCAAGTCAAAAAAATCAGTGAGTGTCGTGGGACCTCGGAATATATGATACGATGATCCTCCATGGTTTTACATTGCTCACACCAATCATCGGATGTACACTGGGGACATACACGATGAGCAATACATAGATTAGGTTTATGTTCTCCGGTATCCTGGGTACACTCAAAATCATAGAAAATGTAATAAGGGGGTGAAGATGATTCATCCTGAGAAGGGATCCGTTGTATAAAACAACGAAAGCAGCATTGAGGGCATCGGTGATCTTCTATATGATTATAACCCACATCACAACGGTCACAATAGTAATTATATTCCAAGAGTCCAGACATAGATACGATACAATCGTAATGGTGATCATCGTATAAGACGTGAATGGGGGCCCCGGATCCTGCACCACTATACAGTACATTTAATGTCAATCGTTTTGCGTTGGTATTCAACTCGTAGATTTTCAAACGGTAGTGGGGTAACAATACAGTTTGAAAACGTTGCCATTCTTCAGGTCCACTCTCTTGCTGGGGATCACATCCAGCTTGTTGCATTAAGGCATGAGCTTCTCGTCGTTGAAGAGTAGTCCTTTTTGCATCACCATAAATCAAAGTTTTCCAATAGCGTTGCCAGTTTTTGTACTTGTCTCCATCTCCAAGTCCAGGTTTCTGACAATGAAAACGACCAACTACAATAGAACGAGCTAAACAGGTCTTGTCTGTATTCTTGATCTGTATCAAACTTCTCTTCTTGTTCAGCATGACTTTTTTCTCAACACTGAGATGATATTTTCGTTTTTCCACCCCCGCTACCTACAGGTTGTATGACATGGATTACTGACAGGGTGGTAGACCCATCTTCGATTCTAAAATTTTCATTACTCTGTTGCACTTTCTCAATTTCTCCCATGAGTAGATCAGCATTCAGGTCTTTAGCATCCGTAAATTCTACCCACACTTCACTTTTTAAAGATGGATGATGTATATTGACTCTCATCTTATCCCGATCTTCACACTGTAGTTTGTTCTTAATAGAAGTCAACATATGATCTATTACCTCTGATACCAAGTGTATGGCATCTTTAGAAAAATGTTTAAATTTGACTTGGTACACATTCGAAGCCGTTTTAAACTTACGTGATTTACGCTCACTCAGGGTGTCTACTTCATAGTAATCACTATAATCGGTGAGTTGTCTGTTTGCATTAATCCATCACCCCGTTGATCTCTCTGGTGAGCCTGCCTTTGACTTCTCTCCTGTTCTTGTCTTTCATTTAACAATAAATCAAAGTTCGGCAAATGAGCCATTCCGTGTGTATGCTTCCGTTGTCAAATCTAAAATGAAGTACGGTAACTGTAGACATGTATTTATAATAAAAAAGAAAAGAACTGTATAGATACTTAAACGAAGTATCATCACATTTATATAGTCTTTTATATTCTAGTCTTTTATGTTTTATAGGTCCATAAAACTAGAATGTATTGTATTTCGTTTTATTTTCATATAGAATTAGAAATATTAAAAACTAGTGACAGTATCTGTCTTAAAAACAGGTGGCAGTAGACGTAGATGTCTAGACAGACTACAACAACAGGTGGCCATATGTCAAAAACAGGTGGCCAGATGCCAAGTGTCAAAAACAGATGTTCAGATGCCAAGTGTCAAAAATGTCAAAAACAGGTGTTCAGATGCCAAGTGTCAAAAGTGTCAAAAACAGGTGTTCAGATGCCAAGTGTCAAAAATGTCAAAAACAGGTGTTCAGATGACAAGTGTCAAAAATGTCAAAAACAGGTGTTCAGATGCCAAGTGTCAAAAGTGTCAAATGTCTAGACGCAGATGTTCAGACGGGAGAAAAAATCAATACGTGACGTCATTCACTCTATATAAGCTAATACTACCCGAGTCTCGGTATTAGTTCATCATCATGGATAACTCATCCGACATGGAAATGCAACCTGAAGAGAGAAACATGCGAATCATTCTGACACGGAGGACACGTATTGTAGTAAGGCCACGCAACCCAATCAATTCTGGTAGGACCCCTGTGACACCGACTACACAACACCAGGAACCACCTAGACCTGTCCCTTCACTTCCAGTACCTGTACAATACGTACTAGCTCAGGAAGCATTAGCCAATCTTCGACAACATAAGGCCGAGATAAATCGACTGATGATAGAAAAAGAAAGAGAAGTTCGGCGTTGGCGACGTCTACTCGACAGATATTAGAGTCTCTCTCTTATTCAGCTTTTCGGAGCAATCAACGGCCCTTTTAAGGCCACCCAACTTATTCGGAAAGAAACCTTCACTAAAGGTATGCAGGGTTTGTGTTTGTGTTATTCTGTAGTGACTACACATTATTTAGTCCCGTATATTCAACATTAAATTTTATTTGTGTTTTTTGTGTTTTTGTTGTATTCACTTCATTAGATAAAAGTCTAAATATAGTAAGTCATGTGACTAGAGAGAGGTTCAGTTCAGCCTGCGAAAACTCATTTGAGATCCGAAGCTCGAAGTGTTAACATCATAAGAACAAACCACTACTATCAGCATAGGATGAGTGTTTCATTTTTTATTGGATAGGGCTAGATTATTTTCTATGCACTAAAAATAGAAATATCTCAAAAAAAGTCACATGACTAGAGTAAAGGTTCAGTTAGACCTCTGAGAGCTCATTTGCGATCCGAAGCTCGAAGAGTCAACATCGTCAGAAAACCACTACCAGCATAGGGTGAGTGTTTGAATTTTTATTACCATAGGATTAGTGTTTATCGTATGAAACATGCACAAACAATATCTCAGAAAAAAAAATAGGTAACTTCATTACTTATCACTTAATTATGGTATCAGGGAAATACCCCATCATCTAATCAATGTTCATTCACTCTAGACCTCAAAAACCCATCACTATACATTTACTCTACAAGTCTTAGTACAAGCTTGAGTCGAGCTCGGCCTACCGCTTCTCGCGCTTGCGCACTTGAAACAGGACTCTCGTCGACTAACTCACAGTGACGAGCTCGGCCTACCGCTTCTCGCACATGCGCACTCTCACCGACGGTGGCGCCACCAACTACTAGTTTCACCGACGGTGGCGCCACCAACTACGAGTTTCACAAACCTGGAAAAACCCAAAGTTTCGGTTCTAAAAATAGATTCACTCTCAGCTCAAAACTGGAAAAACCCAACTTCTCTCTCTTACCGTTGACTTCTCGCGAACTCACGTGACCTCTCTTGACTTCTCGTGACCCCAACCTCTTGTAACGAAGGCTCTCATTGGCTCCTTAGCCAAGATGGCCGCCCCTACAACCTTACACTTCCGCTCATAAACACGCCTCCAAGCTCAACGATTGGCTCTTTCTCCTTATTGCCATGACAACATGACCTCACTTCCGGTATGACGCACTTCCGGTATAACCTCACTTCCGGTATGACGCACTTCCGCTTATGACGTCACAGGCGGCTCCATGGCGGGCATTTGAATTGACCAATCAGAAGCCAGCATTCTGATGACGTCATCCAACAGCGCCACTGGTGGCGCCCCCTAGCGGCGAAAATTCAAATGCCCGCCATGGAGCTGCCTATTACTACTTGCAACAACAAAAAGACTCAAGTAAAGGAAAAATTCATGGTATTTTCCATCTAACAAACATCTGTCTGTTTACATTACTTCTGCAGTTTAAATTCTACTATTGTTCATAATCTGCATCCAAAATTTCATTATTAAAATGAATTGCATTGTTTTAAAACACTTAATGGTCATTCATAATTGTGATACATTTAAGAGTCTTGTTGAATGTTCGTATTCTGATGCTTTTTTAAGTATACAGATGTATTTACCAGGGCTCACCCTGCCATTAGTCAATAATTCATTATGCCATGGATTCATTTTTCTCATCATTGGTTAAAACATGAAATTGGCTAATTTTCTGCCTAATTTTTTGTTCCTGTTTGGTGCATATTTTGAGCGATCACAGACAAATACGTTTGACCACTGATAATAAAGCCTAGGCTCTCATCATGAGTGAGACCAAGGACCGTTTTCACTGTAACAGCGTTAGCTGGATTTCTTGAAAGTTATCCAATTGGTCAATCAAATCAACCACCAGAATTTGACAAAAATTTGCAACATGTATATATATACCAGTAGTTTGCACTTGCCATCAGCCTGTTGTCTCATTGTCTTAATGCAAGAATCACGAGGAAAGAAGTGTCAAATAAGGTGAAGAATTTCGGTTTTTCTATGAAAATTTATTTCTTTATCACAGGCAACATAGTAACTTAATAAAAGTTTGACAAAACGTCAATAAAAAAAAACGGAAAATGCGGGATCTGTAGCACAATGCCACTCATTACATATATGTCGCTTATTGTCAATACCGTATTCTACCCAATAAGCGCCTACGAAAAAAAAAAAAGAAAAAAAGATGTGGGCGCTTATTGGAACTAATCAATAGTCAAACTGAAGAAAAACATTTAATTTTTTACAAGGGTCAGTGTTAAAATTGTTGTAGTTAATACAGTGAACACATATTGACATTCTTGTGTTGTATGGGGCTAGAGATAACTGTTATTTACGTTTTTGTGGTCCACATTGCCTTGTCAATTGGCTAGGAAAGGTACGTTATCATGTGTAAAAAGGGGAGGGGTGCTTATAAGTTTATAAATAGGGACATGGATGATTATTGGATTGAATGTGGTATCGGTGGAGCAGCATACCATTATTAACATTTGTCATATGTATCGATACATGGGTATTTCACTAAGAAGTTTTATCAAGCTGCGCTCGCTTTCAAGGCTTTGCCTTAATTCATATTAAAATTACATTCATTGTGCGACAGTCCGATAGTTTTTTTTTTTTTTTAGATCGGGTTCGTAGTTTCGGTTTCGAGATTCTTTTTTATGTTCGGTGCAAAAATGATCGATATCGAGGCTAATCAAAACATTAACACTTCCGCCATAAACTTGACCAAAGAGAACGAATGAAGACAGAGAATTTTATCAATAACTGGGGCAAAATATGACCTCTAGAAGGTAAAGAATTTGAGACAAAGTGAAAAAATATGCACTTAGTATAAAATGAATGGTTATAGTTAGATTTTAATCCGAGTTTACCGTGGTACTCAACAGGTGATGTGCAGAAGTTTCATCTGTTGAACAACCAGAGTTACCTGCAGTGCTGGTAACGATATGCTAGCAGATACCACTGTAGAACTTACTACAGATATTGTAAATTTGTATATCACACATTGAAGAAGTTAAACGTTATGCCAAAATTGACCCATTCAGTAGTGACATGTATGAAATGTGCATAATATTTATGTCATAATCCAAAGCCCACTGATATTGCATTCTGATTGTCTCTCGTTATCAGCAATGGACCATAACATATATTGATACCCAGTTGCTTTGAGAAGTTGGAATTCTTTTTTTAAAACATTTTTATAAATTGTAATAAATCATTAAATCTTCTGAACTTCAGTATGCCAACATTACAATATTAGTATATTGCCTTTACTGCATCTGTTTCTCATTCTTGCAATATTCCAAGACATGATGTCTTATTCTTCATACATAGGGATAAACATAGACAGACAAGTTAAAAACTCAACTGATGATATAGCTCTTGACTAACACTTCAGACATGCTTGAGGTACAGACATCATGTGACAAAATTTTTCTATAGATAAAGGGCCTATATGATATGAAGCCTTAATTCGTTTTTAGAATCTACTTCCTGTTTCAGTCCAACTTGATTTTTTGAAAATGCAAGAAGTAATTTTATGAGTTATGTATTAACAACTTATAATGGGTTTACTTCAACTTTTCATCGAGGGCTATCCTGTTAGCAGTGAAGAGGTCATGGAGGTTGCATTCACACTTAGTGTAAAATATAATCCAACTCAAGAATTCAACTTTTAGTAAAAGTTTTACAGAAAATTCAAATATATTAGTGTAAATGAAATTAAATCTAGTTTGAATAATCATTAAATGAAATGCCACATAATTCTACTTAATAATTCTCCCTTTCAAAATTATACAATACAATTTGTAGTTAGTTTCAACAAAAAGTCATCAATCTATAAATCGATTTATAAATATGGAATTCCACTATATAAGATTTCAGTGATGTTGAACCTGCCTTGAGAAACTGCAGTATTACTCTACCATTCATCATATTGATAATGATATTGACAGCTACAAGCTACTAGCATACAGCGATGTAAATAGAAATAATTACATATCGCTGATACCAACATGAAGCTAAATCAATTTATATTGAACTCTCAAGAATATATATGTTTTCTAGTCCATGGAAAAATGAAAATAAAAGCAGAATATAGGGGAAGGCATCAAGTAGAAGGTGCCTGTTATGCAAATGGCGTGTGAAATTCATTATGAATAAGTTCTTATACATTTTGAAAACTATCATATTAACGTGTTTGTCAACTAATCACTTTACCTAACCTGCCTAAATGTTCTCATTTCAATGGAAGTTGGGGACAAAATAGCCATGTCCTTTGTCAGGTTTTTGCACAACAGTTATCAAAACTTTTGAAGTTAATCACAAATATATTACAATGTATAAACCTAAACTTTTTGCGTAATCGGTCTGTTCATAATGGATTTCAAACAGAAATGATGTCTTCAACAAAAAACAAAGTTTTATACATTGATTAAAAGTGTTGGTGTCTAGAAGTGAAATTGGTGATAGATTGTTTTGCTACAGGCCCAAGTTATGTTGATGAAAAATTATTTCTTAATCAATAAATATTGGGTAAACTGTCTTTTTTACTCCGTTCAGTTATTTATATTAATTAATACAAGATGAAGAACGTGTTTTTGGTTGTTTGTTTAGTCTTGGCAGAGTATATGTTCATGTACCATGGTAATAGCCCTAAATACTTGTAGGATTATTTACATGTATGTTCGATATTACAAGCCCATAAATTTGTTTTAAATCACAGCTATTTTCTGCTATGAAAAAAATTATTTTACCTGTTCCCATTGTCATGTTTGATTTAAATTTTAATTAGGTTCCACATATAAATGCTCATGTTTTATTTTGAAATCAGTGTTATGCACGACAGACAATATTTAAAGTTGGTGCAGAAGATACAACAAACAATAAAATTTAAAATGTTAATTTTGAATATATTTAGAGGCTGAAAATTGAATGTTTTTTGTTTTTAGATCTACATTTATTTGATTTGTTTTCATTTAAAATATGTTAGATCAAAGCAGTTTGAATCCCATGGCTATTTTGCTAAAAATAACAACCCATTTCAGTACTTTCAGTACTTTGATTGATTCACAGTATTTCCTTGCTTGGAAACTAATGTCAAAATCAAAATGATAAACTTTTTTTACATGAGAAATACATTGCAAATCTGAGTCATCAATCATCGAGTCTGTAAACCAAGTCGCTTGCCTCAAGTCAGCATGGGTAAGAGCTTTTTAAAAAATTGATATTCCAAATTTCGTGTATAATTTTGAGTTATAATTATTTTACACTATCTATTTTATCATCAACATATGTGACGTATAGGTCTGAGTTTTAGTCATTTTAAAAGCTGTGGTAAACACATGTATTGGATGTATCTGCTAAAACCAGGGACATACCTGGTAAAACTAAGTAATAAAAAATAATGAAGTTTTGTTTTAGAAATAAGAAAAAAATTATGTAGATTTATTTGTAATTCAAAATAATGATTTTATTTCAAATATACTGAGTTTTATAATGTAGAAAACTGTGATGTAAAGGACACATATCGTCATTGTTATGAACATGCATGGAAGAAAAAAACTACTCAGTGAATTGTTGATTAGAATCCTAAAAATATGAAGACCTACTTCCCATCAAACAATATAAAAATATTTTGGCCTATCTTATGAGTTTCTGTACATGTACATCCGGACAGGTAATCTGCATACAACTTACAAGTTTAAGAAAAACCCTAGAGATGTGTTTTACACCTTTTCCAAAGGTGTGAAATTGTAAATCAGTTGCAGATAACCTGCTCACTTACAAATTTAAGTTAAGTAAAAATAATTACCATTCATTTTCGTACTTTATTTTTAGGAAGACTGAAATATGAATGAGTGTTATTAGTTTACTTTGGTGGTTTTATTTGGCAATGTGTGGCCAGTAAAACATATTCCGGTATGTGGCTGGTTTTTCACGTGTTCAAGTGTCCCTAGGCTTAGACCTTCGGACAGGTAATTGTAGACCTGTTATTTTTTTGTCACCACTTCTGTTTTGTGTTGTCTTCGTAGTTTGGTTCTTATTTATTTTGTAATAAATGTTCTAGTGTCTAAAGTCAATTTGATTGTCGTTTTATTTTCTGAAAGAGTTAGTCAGTTGGCGGTTATAGAAATCTGCAACCGAAAGGGGCAGTCTAACCCGTGTTTGTTTATATTTGTAACTCACCTGTGTCTGCATGTGTAGTTCACGCTAGGGTGAAACTTTATAATACCATATGACCTGTTGCTGTATGGTCAGAATTCAATTCAGCCTGGAAAGAAAAACCCCAGCTATTGATGTAAAGATAAGTTACATGTATTTTCATAGAATTTCTGGTTGTTCAGTACTTTTCATTTGAACAGACTAAAGTGAATTTGCGAAGGCACTATTTTTTTTTTTTAATGGGTGGGGAGAATCATTTGAAAAAATGATGCCAGATCATGTTTACATTTTGTTCTAATTTTTTTTCAGTTTAACACAAAATCATATTCAAATTCCCAATTGTGTCGATGCCAATGGCATTTCCCCAAGACCCTTAGCAGAAAAAGATCTGACAATGAAATGTATTTGTACATTTATTACATTTATTTGCAATACATCATTGCATTTTACATGTATTTTAAATTAACTGTGTCTGTTCATCGCATAATGGTATTTTTCTTTTTGTTTTTGATAAATGTACATGTAGCTTCATTGTGATTTCCAGTAGCAAAAACAAAAGTTTACTTGGTTTTATAATACACAAATTTTTTCGCATCCTAATGTATAAAAGTGAACTCCTCCCCCCCCCCCCCCCCCCCCCCCCAAAAAAAAACGGAACTGTTTCTACTGTCTATTGTATGATTATACATTTGTACTCGGGGATATTGCTAGGCTGATTTTGGGTTCGGTTACAGGACCCAAATGGCTTGTATTTTCCCCAAATTCACCTTCATTTTGAAGACCTGGCGCTCTACTGAATGAGCTGCTCTGTCAGCTAGGCCTGAGAGTGTATTTGTAAGAATTCACTAATATTTGTTTACTTTAAAGATACATGTATATATATATAGACATATGTATAATGTTTATTTTGATTTGATGTTCAGGTTTCATAATTTCATTTTGGGGTAATAAAAATGAAGAAAAAAACAAGTAGATTTGTACTCATGTAACCTATAAAGCAATTTCATATGCATGCACTTCATTTCTAGCACGCAACTTTTGATCAACGATTTAACATCCCTTGGTCCTATTACCTACAGCGTACATTTCCTGTTAACATCCATGTTAAGTGATTGAAGTAGAAATATAAACAATACACACAACAACTGCAAATCAAATTTTTATATTTACATTTGTATTTTTGTTTTACCTGTTTTAGATTTCGCTCGGTTTCTCAGGCTGCCCCAATTATACCCCTACCAAAATATCCCCCAAAATCATGTAATAAACTTTATAAAGTACGTCTACATGTATATACACACCTATGTAAGTGGTTATGACAAGTTTATACGTACATGTACACACGTACAGTACAATGTATATGTATATATGTTAATAGACGTCCAATCACACAAACTTTTTTTTTTATTTCTTAACATCAGTAACAAAGTCGTTGTCTGGACTTATCTGTTGGCCACCATATTGTCTTACTTCCTGGTTCAGTACAGTCATATGTTATGCCTGGGATGTAATTAAAGTTTTAGACGTCAGTGTCATTGTGCTACTAGTAATGACACTGTATAGTGGCATAATATTTCTATTGTAAAAGATTTGTATAGGTTTTTGTGGAGAGTAAGACCATATAAAAGGTTAGTAAACATAAGAAAAAGAAATGTACGATATGTTTTACTGTTTATATTGAAAAAACATAAGCAAATGTCTGTATTTGTTTACATGTATCTGTTTTGCTACTAACATGTACAGTGGGACCTCACCTAAAGACCACCTCATTTAGGAGACAACCTCGCATTTCTGACCATAACTTTCCAGCTTCTTGATGGATAATGAAATAAATACAGAACCTCTCTTATCAAACTTTTTTGAGTCGGTCAGAAAGTTGGTCTAAATAATTAGATTCCACTGTACATGTATCTAACTTCCTGTATTGATTTGTCAGTTTCTTGTCTTGCTTGCTATCTACATGTAGTTACACCATTACATGTGCTTGTCTATCTAGGAATCTATCTGTATGTCTAGTTATGTACAGGTAGCTATATAGCTGGCTATCTATCTAGAGACTGCACGTGTGTGTATATATGTATGTGTGTGTGAACATCTTGATAATCTATTAATATTTGCTTAATTCTGTTAGCGCCTTTAACCATCGTGGTTCTTTAGACGGAAACTGACGTTACTAAAAGTTTGAATTGTTCGATGACATCATGATGGCGTCGGATGATAACAATTATTATTTACAGAATTATATTTTTAAAAGGATTATTTTCTGTTAAGTTTGGGGTCGTAGATTTTTATAAAATGATCTTTTACTTTTCTCAGATCTTCGTCATTATTTCACATGTAAAAAAAGGGAAAATTTTGAATTTTCCTTTTCCATAACTGGCAAAATCTTCACTGCAGGGGGTATTTCTGACATTTAGACCATTGATTTGTTGTTTATGGACTCTTACTCTTGCGTTTAGTTTTCCCAATTGTCCCATTTACTCTGAATTTTCTCCGAAAGATGATGTTTTCTCTGCTTCTCTATTTTTTATACATGTCGGCAAGATGTGTGTGTGTGTGTGTGTGTGTGTGTGTGTGTGTGTGTGTGTGTGTGTGTGTGTGTGTATACATACATGTATGTAAAAATATTTAAATTTGGAAACACCTGAGATCATTTAATAAAGCATGGGCACTTTCATTTCTAACATTCAGATGCTTTCTGAAGATTAGAAATAAAAGCACTTATGCTTTGCTAAATAAACCATGTTTCTAATTTTAAACATTTTAATTCATCTACCAGACATATTTACCTTTTGTATTCATCTTCTGTTCTATCTTCATCTTACTATTTAGCTATATCTGTTTATATGTACTTATATAATTTACTGGTACATCTATACAGGTATAGTGACATACACATGCAAGCCCTGCAACCAGATATAATGTACTGCCAGTCAGTGGAACCTATTTTGAGAGACCACCTGATCTGCCACTGAAATGTGGTCTCTCAAGACAGGTGGTGGTCTCATGAAGTATTATCTAACATGTTATTTAACCCACTGGTAATTTTTTTGTCATGACATGTCTTTGATGTGAATAAAAATAAATAATATGTTTCGTATTCAGTCACTCCCTGAAGTTTAACTCAATGTCCCATTTGAAATCACCCATTTCAAAGAATGATAAATCTCAGCGGCAGAATTCAGAAATATTTGCTCACCTGACCCGAAGGATGTATGATTTGAGTTTGTCTTGTTCATAGAAATCGGAATATTAATTTTTTATGTGTTTCTGAGGTCTTTTCAGACTTTGTCATTTTCATTCATTTTTGCATGATTTCCTCTATTATCTCCCTTTATATCCTTTTGATGCATTCATTTAATTTTTTTTACTTGTAATTAGGTGAAGAAATGTTTTTGTACAAGAATTGTGCCGAAATTTAATTTCTAGATTTTTTTAATGAATTTTTAAGATTGCTAAAAAGAAAGGGGAGGGTGGCATTTTTTACACTATCAGCTTTAGTTTCAAAACCACTAAAGCAATTTTGACAAAACTCAATAGGAAGCAAGTATCAAGGTTCTCAAGTTGACAGTTTTCTGCCAGATCAGCCCTGGAGTGGATTTGCGTGGGCAAAATAGTTCCCATATTAAAGGTACCCCTCTTTAAAAATCTTCTTCTCCAGAACCGCTACATGAATTGAAAATGGATTGTTTCTGAGTGATCATGTACATGGATGTATATGATTTAAGTTTGTATTTTTCATAGAAATCGGAATATCAATTTTTTATGTGTTTCTTAGGTCTTTTCAGACTTTCTCATTTTCATTCATTTTTGCATGATTTCCTCAATTATCTCCCCTTGCATTCACTTGAAGTATTCATCTAATGTGTTTAATTGTAATTAGGTGAAGAAATGTTTTTGTACAAGGATTCTGCGGAAATTTAATTTCTAGAATTTTTTATGATTTTTTTAAGACTGCAAAAACAGAAGAGGTGCATTTTTCACACTATCAGCTTTTGTTTCAAAACCACTGAAGAAATTTTGATGAAACTTTACAGGAAGCAAGTGCTCAAGGTCTTTTACCAAGTTTTTACATTTCGACCAGATCGATCCAGGGTGGGGCAAAAGAGGCCTAAGGGGGTACCCCTCTTTGAAAAGCTTTTTCTCCAGAACTGTTGCATGGATTAAAAAACTAATTGCATCTGAGTGATCTACATAGATGTATGATTCAAGTTTGTTAATTTCGTAGAAGTCAGAAAATATATTTTTGGCACAATTTTGACGTCTTTTTAAACACTTTCATTTTCATTCATTTTCATAGTTCTTTCATTTTATCATCATTTATTCATCAAAATGCATTTATTTAATGTGTTTTACATGTAATTAGGTAGAGAAATGTTTTTCTGAAAGAATTTTGCTGAAATTTAATTTTTTTTAAATTCTTCTTGGTCTTGTTTTTACATTTGTAGATGGTTTTCAGGTGAGCGATTGAGGCCCTTTGGACCTCTTGTTTGATTTATTCATTATGATGAATTCATTTTATGTGTTTTAAATGTAATTAGGTACAGAAATGCTCTCTTGAAAGAATTTTGTTGAAATTAATTTTTTTAAATTTCTTATGAATTTTTAAACCTGCAAAAAAGAAGAGAGGGACATTTTTTAAACTCTCAGCTTGTTCTTCAAAACCGCTAAAGGGATTTTTAAAAATCTTTAAAGGAAGCATTTACCTAAGTTCCCCTACCAAGTTTGTGTTTTTTAACCAGATCGACTCAGAGGTGGATCCAAAGTTGGGCAAAATAAATCTCGGGGAGTACATGTACCCCTCTTTGAAAATTTCCTCCAGAACTGCTGCATGGATTGAAAAACTAATTGCATCATGGATGCATGATTTGATTTCCTGTTTTTGGAATAAATTGGAAAATTAATTTTTGACATGTTTTTGACATCTTCTGTGACTTTGTCATTTTCATTCATTTTTAAGTCGCCACCACTCCCAAGGAGTGTTATTATAATTTGTAAATTGAGATTCCTTTATTTATAAGATGCCAACACAGTTCAGGTGAGCGATGTGGCCCATGGGCCTCTTGTTGATTTAGCATCCAAATTTTACTATAAGCATCATTAACTTGTTCATTCCTGATTTATAACAGTTGACCATACTTTTTATTTATTTGGGTGAATCTAAATGCTGCCACAGGGGTGGATGAGTTGACAGACATTAACATGTAATTATTAAACATAATGAAATAGAAGATGTTTTTTGAGTAGTGGTTAGCTAAAGGTAAATTCTTGACTTGCAGTACATGGAAAACCATGGATTTAGATCTATTCTGTAGACATATAATTTTACATTATACACTGTACATGTACCACATTTAATTCTATCAAAGATTTTCATTGTATGGAGACATAAACAAAAAGTGCCAGAAATTTTTACTGTGCCATGGACCGCCAATTTAACTTTCATCTGTAAGACTAATGCCAAACTCTTAATATTGCAGGAGTTGAATGCATTGCCATGTAACCTGATAATTTGCTGCATTACCCCCCCCCTCCCCCCCAAAAAACCAAAAACAAAATCAAAACCAAAAATCTTGTGTCTCATGATTTAAAAATGTGTTGTACAGTAGAACCTGTCTTAAGAGACCACTGTAATGAGATACCACCTGTTTTTTTAGACCACATTTTGAAAATCACTCAGTTAAATTCAGGGATGCCAACTGCTCATTTTTAGCATGTTTATCTAACTCTTGTAAGTTAATTTTCAAAATTTGAAAAAAGACATTCAGTAAACCTTGTGTCTTTCAAATTTTGAAAATTAAATAATTCGAGTTATGTAAACATGATAATCAACTAATACATGTACTCTTTGTTTAATATCTATTTAACACTAATTCACATGTACCAAAAAATTATAATTCTGTATGCAGGGCAAAGAAGTAAAAACAAATTGTTTGATGTGCACTGGACATTGGTGTGGAAGTAGGTCAATCTGTAGGGCAAATTTTTAGCTGTACCGTAATTGTCATTCTAATTTTGATGTGTACGTTAGACAAACTTTTATATTTCTGATAAGATAAAAAAAAGTTATCAAAATGACCTACCTGGTAAGATATATTGGAGTTGTCGACTTTTAAGTGGTTTGGTTGGATGACATCAAACAATTTTTTTTATTATTATTTTTGACCCAGGTACCTGGAAATGTCTGCCTTTGTACAATTGTATGTAAATTCATGTCATGTTCAATTTGTCAAGTATAGGTCTACATCAAGGTTCTGTGCATGCACCCAGAATCCTTTCATTTGTATTTTTGTGTTTTACTTATCTCATCAACCTCTGTTATGACATTTAGACTCGCCCAAATCAGTAACTATAAAGTCTATTGTCAAAATTCAGGGAATAACAAGTTAACATTGAATGTAAAATCATTTTGAAATTTGGATTCAACATTATATATACACCCCTGAATTCTGACAGTGGACTTTACCATTCTTTGCAATGGATGAGTTCAAATGTGGATTCAGGGTCAATGAGTTAAGCTATACTATGTATATGTGTTGTACTCCTTTTGTTTATTATTTGTAGAAGTTGAAGGTATAACACTAATGCAGATCTTGTGACATTTTACAACACACAACAGTCGCAAAAGTCTCAGATCGGCTATGTAGTACATGTAAGAAAATCGAATTGTGTGATACACAAAATGTCTGAGGCTCCGCGAGTGAAACCCTTGGCTAGAGGTGACCATTTTAATCAGAGAAGGCAAGTATGGATTATTTTAAATAGATCAAGCCAGAACAGTGCTGACTCAAACCTATTCTCTGCTATAATTATATACAACTTAGGTGTGACTTGTGAAATTGTCTGTAGTAGCTAGGTTAGCCAGAACAGCTAGTGAGTAGTCAGATGTGATGCTAGAGAAAGTTACATATGTAGAAACCGTTCCCCTAGAACAGCAGAGGTGATCATTTGGATCAGAGAAGCCAAGTACACATTGAATGCTTTATTTCTTTATATATGATTGTAAAGCCAGAACAGAGATTATTCTAATTTTCTTTATACTTCATAAATGCTAATTTGAAATTGAGTGACTTTATTTCTAGGGTTGTTTAGATGTAGAGTACAAAACATTATAATGTAAAATCCATATAACCTGGCAGGGTGGAGTCTTTTCAAGTCTTTCTTGACCTGGATTAGTTCAAATTTTAGGTAATAAAGCATAACATTAAAATTATAATGACAAGTGTAATCAATCCTACTTGTCAGTGTACATAAGAGAGTAATTAGTGAGGAATATGATGTTTTTCCCATACAGCTTGTCATAACCGAAAATTGAGTAGAATCTGTAACATCTGTATGATAATCATAAGGGTACTCCACCCAGCTATCTTATGTGAATCTGACAATAGCTGTACATGTAATATGAGCATACATACTGCATGTATATACATGTACAATGTACAGTCGAGATTGTCTTAGTGACTCCATGTATTCAGTGACTCCCTGTCTTATGTGACCATCATCAAGTCCGGCCAACGTTATTCACTAGATAATTGGTCTGTATTAAGTGACTCCCAGTCTTACCTGACAAGTGACTAACTGCATATAAGTCTGTGTTACATGTAAGTGACTTTCAGACAACCTCTGATACCTGACAATGAGCGTCAATTACATAAACAATAGGTCTAATCAAAACGAACACCTACCAGGTTAACTTATTTTTATTATTTATATCTTATCTATATCTTATAAATACAGCAATCTTGTTGTATGTGTAAGACTAGTAACACATAGATGTGAAGAGCTACACAAATTGATGAGGTAAAAAAAAACGAGATCTGTGTGACTCCCTGTCTTAGGTGACCATCATTGATCAGTCCCATAGAAAGTCACATAAGACAGTCGCAACTATCTATACATGTGTGTATGTATATATATATATATATATATATATATATATATATATATATATATATATATATATATATATATATATATATATATATATATATACAGTGAACCCTCTTTACAATGACCATGTTTGTTTTCCACATAGGATTGACGTTATATCGAATTTGTCACTGTAACGAAATTGATGTGGTGGGCATTTTATAGTTAGCTCACTTGATTATCATTTACGCATATAATTACATGTAAATAAATAAAACAGAAAGTCATAACGGTTCTTATTATGTTATTTCATACTATTTTCACCCTTTTAATTGTCATGTTTATGCAAAATAATCTTGTAAACATCGATGCACAATTATTTTTTCGGTGGCATATACGTGTAGTAAATCAGTGATGTCGTAAAATGCATGGATCATGTACAAAATAACTGAATGTACCTGATTCCGAGTTAGATTCTTTATTGCTTAAATAAAAGTCGCGGAGAAAAAATGCCTTTCATAAATAAAATCTTACTAAAATGTCTATGGCTGTCGCAAAATTTGAAGTAATTTAAAGATACACCATTGTAACCACATCGGCACAGACATGTAACCTAATGGAACTTGTCAAATGTGTGTATTTATTTTTAATTATTTAATTATCTTTTTTTTTAATTTGTGCACAGCTTGTATTTTAATGTCGGTTCAGTTCTAACAAAACCCATTTTATAAACATAAGGCCTTCTGCAGTACATGTAAGGCTAATCGTTGACGCCTATCCCCTATCAGTGCAGATCGGAAAACAATTGACGGTGTTAGTATTTTATTGACACAATTATTTTTACCTGTGAACTCAACCGTGAGGAAAATCAAGACTGAACACAAAAGCCGAATCAGCAGGTGGCTTCTATGCCAGGTCGTTGTAAAGAGTTTATTTACATTGAGTTTTCTACATTTGTTCCCGGAATCTAATGTCGGAGTCAGATACTGAATATTCCGTTGTAATGAGTACTTTTTATGTACATGTACATTTGTTCCCGAGTGATTCTTGTTGAATACCGAATATTCCATTATAATGAATGTCTTTGTAAAGCGAGTTCACTGTATATATATATATATATATATATATATATATATATATATATATATATATATATATATAATCACTTTGATATTGAAGTAGAAGCAAAGGGAGATAACCTGTATTTCCTTTAATTCTTCAATAACTTGTGTACTTCATGCTATATAGGATAGTTTCATATACATGTTACACTTAGTAGTCTGTATGTGTCATGGTATACATAGCATACTTAACATATACATTGTATACTTGTGACTGAGAGTCAAGTAGAAGCAGTCAAATGACTGAAGATAACTTGACAAGCTTTTAATTTATTGCTTGCTTTTTTTAGATACATGTACATGTAAGCTGTAAATCAAATCATTAGTAGTCCCATTTTTCATTCTATTTTCTTGTTTCTATGTGCTTGTGTACATACATACATAATACTACATATATGTAGATCTACATTGTGCTTGTTACATCTTCATATAGTAATTCTCATTTTGAAGAGCTAGACAAATGGCTTGAGCCTGATATAATCTGAATAAGTCAGTTGTACATGTAGAAATAAAGGGAGATAATTTGCATTTTTTTTCTTTTTTGTTTTCAACATATCATAATTTCAGATACAATGTACATGGTTGTGTGCTATAGCAATAGCTGTGTTATTGTTAACATGTACATGTTATTGTATAGGTGTTTAATGTACATTGTATAGGTCAGGGGTCAACAGTACATTGTATAGGTCAGGGGTCAACAATAATGAAAATTTCCATTTATCCTGCATAACATGTACTATGTAGTATTCAAATCTACTTGTCCAAATGCAAAAATGGCTTGTCCAAAACTCAAGTGTAACATTTAAAGATATTATTTTGTGTCTAAATTTGTACATGTATAATTTTTGTTGAATTATTTTTGTCTTTAACAATTTTACTTGTCCCTTCGGACAAGTGAGAAGTAAGATCTACTTGTCCGAATGCACAATTGACTCGTCCTGGACAACTGGACAAACCTTAAAATTGAACCCTGTAAGTGTTTAATGTACGTTGTATAGGTGTTTATTGTACATTATATAGGTGTTTATTGTACATGTACATTATATAGGTGTTAATTGTACATGTACATTATATAGGTGTTTATTGTACATTATATAGGTGTTTATTATACATTATATAGGTGTTTATTGTACATGTACATTATATAGGTGTTAATTGTACATGTACATTATATAGGTGTTTATTGTACATTATATAGGTGTTTATTATACATTATATAGGTGTTTATTGTACATGTACATTATATAGGTGTTAATTGTACATGTACATTATATAGGTGTTTATTGTACATTATATAGGTGTTTATTATACATTATATAGGTTTTTATTGTACATGTACATTATATAGGTGTTTATTGTACATTGTATAGGTGTTTATTATACATTATATAGGTGTTTATTGTACATGTACATTATATACGTGTTAATTGTACATTGTATAGGTGTTTATTGTACGTTATATAGGTGTTTATTGTACATGTACATTATATAGGTGTTTATTGTACATGTACATTATATAGGTTTTTATTGTACATGTACATTGTATAGGTGTTAATTGTACATGTACATTATATAGGTGTTTATTGTACATTATATAGGTTTTTATTGTACATGTACATTGTATAGGTGTTAATTGTACATGTACATTGTATAGGTGTTTATTGTACATTATATAGGTGTTTATTGTACGTTATATAGGTGTTTATTGTACATGTACATTATATAGGTTTTTATTGTACATGTACATTATATAGATGTTTAATGTACATTGTATAGGTGTTTATTGTACATTGTATAGGTGTTTATTGTACATTATATAGGTGTTTATTGTACATGTACATTATATAGGTGTTTATTGTACATGTACATTATATAGGTTTTTATTGTACATGTACATTATATAGGTGTTTATTGTACATTATATAGGTTTTTATTGTACATTATATAGGTGTTTATTGTACATGTACATTATATAGGTTTTTATTGTACATGTACATTATATAGATGTTTAATGTACATTGTATAGGTGTTTATTGTACATTATATAGGTTTTTATTGTACATTATATAGGTGTTTATTGTACATGTACATTATATAGGTGTTTATTGTACATGTACATTATATAGGTGTTTATTGTACATGTACATTATATAGGTGTTTATTGTACATGTACATTATATAGGTTTTTATTGTACATGTACATTATATAGGTGTTTATTGTACATTATATAGGTTTTTATTGTACATTATATAGGTGTTTATTGTACATGTACATTATATAGGTGTTTATTGTACATGTACATTATATAGGTGTTTATTGTACATGTACATTATATAGGTGTTTATTGTACATGTACATTATATAGGTGTTTATTGTACATTATATAGGTTTTTATTGTACATGGACATTATATAGGTGTTTATTGTACATGTACATTATATAGGTGTTTATTGTACATTGTATAGGTGTTTATTGTACATGTACATTGTATAGGTGTTTATTGTACATGTACATTATATAGGTGTTTGTTGTACATGTACATTATATAGGTGTTTGTTGTACATTGTATAGGTGTTTATTGTACATGTACATTGTATAGATGTTTATTGTACATTACAATGAATAAACAAATGATTGACTTATATGAAAGTCCATTGAAAAGACCATTGACCAGAAGATCCATTGTTTTCCAGGGGTTGATGAGTTGATGTCTGACATTAGCAATTTTAATTTGTTTTGTTAACACATCAACCCCTGAAAAACAATGAACTCTTGTGTAAATAAATGATTTCAGCCAGTACAAATGTGTCTTTAGGGGTGAATGAAATAATCAGACTTCACACTCATGTATTTGATAGAAAACCTGATAATTGTTAGCTTAAATATAATGTACTTTGTCTCTACATGTACATGTGGGAAACAAAATTAAATAAATGTTAATACAGTCTTACATATAGATAGAGATTTTATCCCTTAGCCTCCACCACCCCACCCACTTAAAGATAGGGGTAGGGCATATTGATTTGGTTAGTCCTTTTGAAACATTTCATCAAGTTGCTTGATTTCTCTCACCTCTTATCATTAAGGTTTGGAGCCCGGATGGAACCTAAGCTAATTATTTTGCCTGTTTACTTGCACAAAGTAGAAAGCCGGTTGTTGCTTCTCATGTGCATTCTAACAAGGTTGTCTCCCCAACCATTAAAAAATACTAGCCACTGCCATATAACTGAAAAATTGTTGAGTATGGCATAAATACCGGTAGACAAAACTACACATACGTTTCTATTTGTATCATTAATCTTCACAAGATATTTGTAGTGGAAGGATTCAACAAGAGTGTAGTTTGAGTGTAATCCATCCTCTACAACATTTAATGATCAAGTACAGTCTGATGACAGAAACATTTGTGTGGTTTTGTTTTTATTACATGTCCCTTATTCATCTATATGTATACACAAGTTTAAAATTATTTCCGCTTTTAATGATGCCATCAAATATTTTGGATGACATGAATGTCATTTAGAAAAGTAGCTCCACTGAAATTTCCATATTCAACTAAGTGCAATACGACATTGCATATTGCACAGGTGTATTGAACTCTGTATTGTAACTGTATGATTACACATGCATGTTATAGAACAATATATTCAAAGGGCAAAAAAATCTATCAGATTCTAACAAGATTTAATAAGTTGCTTTACGTCAATCAAAAACTGCATGCAGTTGTCTGCTGTCAGGGAGCTTGCAAAAAATGGGTTTTTTTTATACAATAAACAGTAGGGTATTTGGCCAGTACATGTTACAGTTTGGTGGCTAGAAGAAAATGTTGATTGTTTTTATCGTAATAAACATTAGGATTTAGCCAGTACTGATGTGCGTTTATGATATTTTGAACACAAGAGTGTACAGTTTATAGTTTAATTTGTACATATATTTCCTGATTCTCTTAAATTGAAGTAGTTTAGAACAAGGAAAAGTTTCCATTGTTGTTGTTGCTGCTGAATTCTCTTACAAACTGATGGCCAGACATGCAACAGGAAATAAATAGTTTAAATATTTACAGGGTTCACACCAAGATTTCAAATTTATGAGCCAAAAATTAGCAAAATGAATATTTTTTTTAGCCAAATAAAATTGTATTTAGCAAAATGAATAAACAACAAGTATCAAAATGAATAAACAACAAGTATCCAAGGCTATTAATAACATTTTAAAACTGTAATTCCATTTCTTCATCTTTGATATATTATATAACTGCCTGTATGAATCACAATCGTTGTCTTTGGGTATGCTCAAGGTGTCACTTGTTCTCCCTCATTATAATTAAGGCAACCAGTGTTTGCAATTTACACCTTTTAATCATGCCAACAATCAATTTAAGTTAATGTGTACGACTTCCACAATTTGATTTTGTTTATTTCACCTTGTTAATTTGCACACATGGGTCTACTTTTGCACACATCACACAATGGCCAGGTACAATGCTGACACTAGTACTTATCAAATTGGTTAATTAGTCCTTAATTTACTTGTAAATGGCAGGGGAGAGATCAGTTTTCACCTGTAGTTTACTAATATATTACCCCAGGACTGATTTTCCCTGGATTGTCACACAGTTACCAATGAATTTATTTAAGCAAAAAATTTAAGTCAGAAATATAATTTTTGAGCTAATATATAATATTTTTAGCATTTTGCTAAAATGGCACTTGGTGGTGTGAACCCTTTATTTAGGTTTTTTGAGTCACCCAGTTAATGTACATTATGTATTAACATCTATTTACTGCTTCTCAATATGCTTGCTTGCTTGCTTTAGCTTGATTTTAAGAGCATTTTTATCGAATGCATTCCGAACTTCATTATTCGGATAGTGTTTAATTCCTCCTTGAATGAGCCCTCAGTGACTGCATTGGCGCTAGTCCAAAACATGGTTCATAATTTTGGGCACTTCACCTAAAGCTGGTGACATCTGAATTCATGCAATCAAAAACTTCTTAACAGGATACAAAACAGCAACAGAATTAAAAAATATGAATTCTGATCTTTTTATCAAGAATCAATTTTCCATTTCTCTTTTAATTTAGTATAAGCGTATTATATTGTACATGTAAATACAGTATCTTTGCATATAAGGTAAATGAGGCCTGAGGGTATCAAAAACTGTAAATTTCTTTATCCCAGAGTCACAGAATAGGTCTACTCCATTGCCAAATGAGGCCCTTGTAAAGTCATTATTGTCTCTAAAGGCCACTCAAGTTAACAGGTAAAAGTAGCCATTATACATGTAGACAGGTGGTCAGGTAAAAGTAGCCATTTTACATGTAGACAGGAGGTCAGGTAAAAGTAACCATTATACATGTAGACAGGTGATCTGGTAAAGTAGCCATTATACATGTAGACAGGTGGTCAGGTAAAGTAGCCATTATACATGTAGACAGGTGGTCAGGTAAAAGTAGCCATTATACATGTAGACAGGTGGTCAGGTAAAAGTAGCCATTATACATGTAGACAGGTGGTCAGGTAAAAGTAGCCATTATACATGTAGACAGGTTGGTTCAGGTAAAAGTAGCCATTATACATGTAGACAGGTGGTCAGGTAAAAGTAGCCATTATAAAAGTAGAAAAGGAGGTCGGGTAAAAGTAGCCATTTTACATGTAGACAGGTGGTCAGGTAAAAGTAGCCATTATACATGTAGACAGGTGGTCAGGTAAAAGTAGCCATTATACATATGGACAGGTGGTCTGGTAAAGTAGCCATTATACATATGGACAGGTGGTCTGGTAAAGTAGCCATTATACATATGGACAGGTGGTCAGGTAAAGTAGCCATTATACATGTAGACAGGTGGTCAGGTAAAAGTAGCCATTATACATATGGACAGGTGGTCTGGTAAAGTAGCCATTATACATATGGACAGGTGATCTGGTAAAGTAGCCATTATACATGTAGACAGGTGGTCAGGTAAAATACCCATTATACATGTAGACAGGTGGTCAGGTAAAAGTAGCCATTATACATATGGACAGGTGGTCTGGTAAAGTAGCCATTATACATGTAGACAGGTGGTCAGGTAAAATACCCATTATACATGTAGACAGGTGGTCAGGTAAAAGTAGCCATTATACATATGGACAGGTGGTCTGGTAAAGTAGCCAGTATACATGTAGACAGGTGGTCAGGTAAAAGTAGCCATTATACATATGGACAGGTGGTCTGGTAAAGTAGCCAGTATACATGTAGACAGGTGGTCAGGTAAAAGTAGCCATTATACATATGGACAGGTGGTCTGGTAAAGTAGCCAGTATACATGTAGACAGGTGGTCAGGTAAAAGTAGCCATTATACATATGGACAGGTGATCTGGTAAAGTAGCCAGTATACATGTAGACAGGTGGTCAGGTAAAAGTAGCCATTATACATATGGACAGGTGATCTGGTAAAGTAGCCAGTATACATGTAGACAGGTGGTCAGGTAAAAGTAGCCAGTATACATGTAGACAGTTGGTCTGGTAAAGTAGCCATTATACATATGGACAGGTGGTTTTTAATGAGAATGGTCTCTCAAGACAAGTTCAACTTTAGTAGTGATAATTTCAATTTCAATCTGGTAGACATTCAACCCAGGCTTCCTCTTTGCCAGTCATTTTGCGGAAAGTTTCAGCCTACAATTACATTAATCATACTGCTTAAAGGCCTTTAGAAGGAAGTGCTGACGGCTTTAATACTGTTGTCCAACTTCCTTTTCCATCATATACACTACATATATGTAAATGTATGTTTCACAAGTGCACGTTGTTCTCAGTATTACATGCAATTATATAGTAGATAAACCTTAATAGTCAAGTGGCACTTTAATACATCTCATATTTTCTGTAAAAACAGATTGCATCATTTTGAACACAGAACATCTAGACCAGTTTTAAGGGGGAGTGGTCTGAAAATCTCTATACCAGTATATAATAAGTGGGTAATAATTCAAAGATGCATTTACTATATAAAGACCATGTGATGTTAGTATCTGATTACTTCTCTTTATGATCATATCATTTATGTTTACACACAATACAATTTATAGACTTATTCTATAGTAGTATTGTATACAAATGAAGTATCTAAAGAGTATATGTATATATATATATATATATATAGAGAGAGAGAGAGAGAGAGAGAGTACCCAGAAGTGCCAGTAAACATGCCCTTCTTTTGCATATACATTACAATTTATGACACAACTTTTGGGTGTAGTTTGTATTTTAAACCAAAAATTTAAATCTCAAATGTGGATTGTGTGCAAGTGAAATTGAATGTAAGTTCTAAGGGTGTCATTTACATGTATGTAAATACACTTTACATGTTGCAACAGAGTTCTAGATTTGTTCTAACATCTCTGATTTAAGATGATAATGTAATTTTTTCTAAACTCATGTCTAAGTTGATTAGTTAGAGAAGTTTGGTCTGTGGTGGTTTTCCCGTATATGCTGTTTTCCCCATAACCATGAAAAACTCTACGCAGTTGTTGAAATGAACATTTGTCAACAGTGATGTAAAAATCATTTAAACAAAACAAATTATTTACCATACTCTATCAAATCACTCTAAATATATACTTGTATATATACTAAAGTGAAATTTTGTTATGTGGAAATCAGATGAGTGGAAATTCCAGTTGTGTTGAGGTTGAACAGCAAGTCCCGGTTGTACCTTTCAACACAGATATCTCCAAGTTTTATCTAAAACTTTTGCCTACCGGTATATCGAAGTATATTTCTGGTCTGAAGTATTGTAATACTATAGAATTGTAACTTGTTATCTTAATATTACCTTCCATGATCAATTGAAGGTTTACTTTTTGTATGCAAAAAGCATTGTGCAGTAGTTAATTACTTATTTACCTGGAACATGGAACAATTAGCTCTCGTTAACGAGTCAAGGTAAAAGGGTAATTAATAATTGATTAAATCCAATTAAGCAGTAGCCTGAGTTTTTCTGTTCATTGTCCATTAAGACTAGAAAATATGTGAATTGAAAATTTAGGTTATTTCGAATTTTGGATATATATCAAAAGTTAGTAAATGGGGTGATTATGTGACAGGGTTTTTCCTTGACCATTTTTGGGGCCTGTTACAGCACCCATTCCCAATACAAAAATGGCTTGTATTTTCCCAAAAAGTATGCAGAAATTTCCAATTTTTCAAACAAATGTCTCCAAATAAGTTTTTTCTGGTTTAGTTAAAATGTCATATTTTCCCCAATTTTTGGACTCTGCACCCAGATTTTAGAAGGTAGGAATATACATGTGTGAATTTTGAGATAACAAGATTCCAGTGTATATAGTTTAGAGATAAATCAATAATATGCAGGTATAATACATGTAAGAGGATATTTGCTATTTTCTTATCAAGTTTTCATTTGACAGAGTAGTAGTCTTGTGTTCTTACATGTAGTCTGTATACAAAAATTACCTGTGTTCCATACATTGCATTTATGTAAGGCCAATATTTTTACTTCCATTACATTCATTTTATTGAGGTTTTATTATACAGTATGTGTATATTCTAACTTCCTGGATTTCATGATCACTAATGCACGTTTTAAACTTTTGACGTTTTGCCTACCTGTTCTTACTTATTATGTGACCCTTATTTCATGTCAATAAATAGTTTCGTAGCTGTTAAATCATAAGAATATGCATTAAACGGTAAAGATTTCCATCATTATAAATCTATCACAGCCCAATGATTCTGGCCTAATGCCATATATTTGATATCCATGCTTGCTACCTCTGTTGATAAACCCCTCCAAATCTTTGTCTTGCCAAGTTCTTCCTTGTTCTTTCTTTAAATTATACATGTATGTGACACATATAAAAAAGATTTATCCTTTCTGGTGTGTTTGTTGATGATCCCCTTCATGCAGACAGTTTCAACAACAACAAAATTAAAAAAGGTGTCTTATTTAATCGGATTCATAAATTCATGACAGAGGAGGGATTTATATGTGTGTTTCAAAGTAGGAAATACATCTCGTGTATATTGTAGTTAATTCTCTGTGTGTGATCATATATCTAGAGAAGTCAGATTGATCAGTATGATGTGCAAAAATGTTGTAGGAAAAACACAAGAAGATGATAATTCTACAGATCTATAGGTTGTGATCTATCAACGTACATACATTGTGACCTGCCTTGACAGACCATGACCCCCATCTGCCACTGAAATGTGGCCTCTCAAGACAGGTGGTCACTCAAAAGAGGTTTCATTTAAAGGATTATTTAACCATATAAGACAGGTGGTCTTTCATGAGAATGGTCTTCCAATACATGTTTCACTGTAATTGTTGTTGATTTGTGTTGCTTATATTTCCTATCTATTCCATAACCAAGTTCCATGCGAGAGAAATAGATGACGTGTCGTCGTCGGATTCTTTGTCATAGGATTTCGTGGATTTGTTGTTTCTTTTGTTCACAGTTGAAAAAAAAAGTTTGATCTTGGGAAGACTATAGAAGATACATATATAATTCAGTAGAGCTGAAACAACTACCAAAAGTCAATATTTGAATATTTGTGATTATTATTTGATTTGTTCATGTTTTTGAACATGTGTTAAATACATGTATATGCCCTTGTCTGATGTGTACATTTTCTTTCATTCCTTAAACTCACGTAGGTCTATCCCTAGTGCTAGTGGTTCTTTTTACATGGAAATAATTTGATATTAGCCCTACTGGTAATTCAGCCTATAGTGTATACTGTTACTAGACATGTAACAGTATATTTGTAGGGTATATGATAATAGAGTTTTAAATATTACTTATTTAATATTCATTCACAAATATTGGAACATTTAGTCAGCTGTACTAATTGTGACGAGGATTTGTTCCTCGCTTATTTCATTTTACTGTGGACTCGCGACAGGTGTGACTGGTCGACGGAGGTGCTTTCTCCTCTGTGACACCTCTGGACTTCTAGAGGTCGGTGTTTGTCTAATATTCACCAGATTTTTATATGTATTCTGGATATGCTGAAGATTTATACTTTGGTACAATCTGAGATTTTTATATTGGTTTAGATTTAAAATCTAGGGCTTTTTTACAGATAAGCTTACCCTAGGTAAAATGGTTCTTCATCGCCTTATACTGATACAAACAATGTATAGCTAAACTGAAGTACATGTATGTGTTATACATTGAAAACATCTGGAAAAAGATCAAAACCAGTACATGTATGATGTCTTTCTTAGTGGGGGAAATTGAAAGTAATAATTTAAAATTTGTCATTTAAATCATCTAGTTGAGTGTATAGATAAACATTATTGTTGTTGTTATTTAGGAAGTGTGCAAACGTAATTATCAAAATCAACGTACCTTCAGATTGGAGATGTTGTGATTTTCTCAGAAAACTGTAGGAATTGATGCTCTCTGCATTTTATGAACTTTGAAAAAAATCTGCTGTCTGGAATTTGTCTGCCTTTGACTTGGGGAAGAGGCAAGTTTGAACATTTTACAGATGGGTTTTTGTGGACAACTTGTACTTGTTGGAAGGTAGTTGATTCTATCAGCCGTAAACAGTTATAATCTCTCGAAACTTGTTCAAAAGGATGTCACAAGCTTCCTGTGTGATTAATACTTATAGATACCATTATATCAGTCAGTAGAAATCTACAACTTTCTCTTTTGTCGGAAAATTCAGTCTTCACTTGGAATAAGTATGAATAATAAATCAAGGAAAAATCCTGATGAGTCCTTACCTAATCAGAGAAGGTAAGTTTAGAACTTCATTTCAAAATCATTGAAGAAGATCAGACATTTCATCACAGTAATTGAATTTAGATGACTGCATGAGTGATTTCACAAATCAAGATTTATTTAATTTTGACTTAAATCTGTGGTTTTACTTGATATTGTGAGTACATGACAGACATTGTATATGATGTACAGTAAAACCTGCTATAGTGGCCACCTGTATATAAGGATCACCTGTTTATAAAGGCCAGCTTTTTGAAGTCCCTTGACTGCATACTTCAACTAAATTGAACCTGTGTATAAGGATCACCTGCACATAAAGTTCAATATTTTCTGGTCCCTTGGGTGGCCCCTATATACAGGTTTCACTGTATATGTATTGTATATGTATTGTATATGATGTATATGTCCTATTTTCATACATGTATAGATGATGATGAGCAGTTTGTTATTCTAGATTCAAAATTTGTTGCATTCGCAAAATATAGTCCAACTCAAGAATTCAACTTTTACAGAAAAGTCAAATATTTTGGTGTTTACAAAATGAAATTAAATCTAGTTTGAATAATCATTAAATGAAATACCACATGATTCTACTTACTTTTGTCTTTCGAAATTATACAATAGTAAATTATCCATTCCTGAAAGCATTGATGTCTATAAGTAAAATTGGTGACATATCGTTTTGCTACATCGTGACTTTAGACCCAAATTATGTTGATGAAAAATTATTTATTTAACAATAAAAATGGGTTAAACTGTCTGTTTCACCCTGTACAGTTATTCATATTAATTTATAATGCAAGATAGACAACGTTGTTTGGTTCTTTATTTTGTCAAGGCAGAATATATGTTATGTATGTTAATAGCCCTAAATAGGAATGTTTACGTTCGATATTACAAGCCCTAAAATATGCTTTAAATCACAGCCATTTTTCGCTATGAACAATTTATTTTACCTGTTCCCAGTTCCATGTTTGGTTTAAATTTAAGTAGGCACCATAAATGCTCATGTTTTATTTTTGAAATGAGTGTTAATGCACGACAGACAATATTTAAAGTTGAAGCTGAAGATACAACAAATAAAATTTAGAATGTTAATTTTGAATTTATTTAGAGGCTGGAAATTGAAGGGTTTTTTTTGTTTTAAGATCTACATTAATTTGATGTATTTTCATTTCATATATGTTAGATAGAAGTAGTTTGAATCCAATGGCTATTTTGCCAAAATAACAACCCATCAGTACTTTGATTTATTTGTTATTTTTATTCTCTGTCCAAATGGCTTTTTTAAAATTTATGTTTAGTTCAACTGAGCCAAAGGCTCAGGGTGACCTATTGCAATCATCTTTTGTTTGTTGTGCATTGTTAACATTTACATATTTTGGACTTCTTCTCAAGAACCAGTGGGCCAATTTTAACCAACTTGGTATACATGTATATCATCTCAATGTGAAGCCACATAAAGTTTGCAAATTAAAAGGGAATAAGACCCATAGTGGCCTCAAAAGGGACCAAAAAAGGACCAAAACTTGGTACATCTTTAAAAATCTTCTTCTCAATAAACCAATGATCAAATGACTTTAAAATTTTGTATGGATGATTGTTAAGTCAATATCTACAAACTGTACGAACAAAAATGAAATCTGTCTATAAACAAGATAAGCAAGCCACTAGGGGGCACCTCAGTAATACAGGGTATAATTGTATTAGTTTAATAACTCAAAACTGATCAACTTTATGTATACATGTACAAAGATATATAAGAAAGTTGTTAGGAATTATGTATTAAGGATCATTTTGACAAAATTTCTAGGTCATGGGGTCAAGGTCATATGCACCTAAATAAATGCAAAATGTTAGTTTTTTGTAAAATTTTAGACATTTTTTAATACTTTTCGAGAACCATCAGGCTAATTTGAACCAAACTAGCATATAAAGCCATATAAAGTTTGCAGATGATAAAGGGCTAAGACCAAACATGGCTATCATGGCTAAATATAGAACAAATGAGTCAGCAGATATTTTTGATTTAATTCATGTATCTCCAACATTATCAAAGCTAAAGAAAAAACCATAGCATAAGATGAGCAACTTGCAAAATCTACCAATATTTTATATTGGTGGAAATTGTCTGGTCGACCCATTTGTGAGTTATATGTATTGCCCCTTTTATGTGGATTTTTCATGGTTTTTGGATGTTTTTTGGCATTATCTTAAAGTATAATAGCTAGAGTAAAAGTGGAATATGCAAAAATGTTCAGCACAAAAAGATCTACAAAAAAGTTAATAGGGCTGAAATTCTCAGGGAATTTCTTATGGGAGTTATTTCTCCTTTTAAGTAAATTTTTTCTTGTTTTTTGATCTTTTATGACATTACATCTTGAAAAGTAAAATAGCTAGAGTAAAAGTGAAAGAAACAAAAATGTTCAGCACAAAAAGATCTTCAAAAAAGTCAATAGGGCCGAAATTGTCAGGTCATCCCCCTTATGGGAGTTATTTCCCTTTGATTTTTCATGTTTTTGGATGTTTTTTGACATTATCTTGAAAAAATATAATTGCTAGAGTTAAAGTGAAAGAAACAAAAATTGTTCATCACAAAAAGATCTACAAAAATGTCAATATGGCTAAAATTGTCAGGTCACCCCTTATGGGAGTTATCTGTCCTTTTAAGTGGATTTTTCATGGTGTTAGATGTTTTATGACATTTTCTTGAAAAGTATAATAGCTAAAGTAAAAGTGAAAGAAGCAAAAAAAAACGCAGGGTACAGTTGTATACAAATGGCTTAATAATTCAAAACTGATTGCTAAGTTGCTAGTAATAATCTGAGGATCATTTTGACAAAATTTCAAGGACATGGGATAAAGTTCACAGATACCTAAATAAACAAAAAATATGATTTTTGTTTTTTTTGTTTTTGTTTTTGTTTTTTTTGTCAAATTTTAGACATTTTTAACTTCTTAAGAACCAGTTGACTAATTTTAACCAGACTTGACAGGAAATTGTTTTCAGGTTACCGATAAGGCTCATTGGGCCACTTGTTATATTATTTTCACAACACGCACACACACACACACACACACACATACACACACACACACATACACACACACACACATGCTGTATAAAACACTAGAACGACTATCAACATAGACAAAATAAATGTCAAATATTCAGGACTGCCTGTCCCTTCATCAGGACAAAACAATTAAAATCACATGAAAAAATGTACACATACACCCTCTCACTCAAACATCCACTCACACACACAACCTGAGAGTGAAAGAAATGCTACATTATACAAGTACAGTGTGAAATTTGACATTTATTTTGTCTGTGTCGTTAGTCATTGTAGTACTAGTGCCTTATATATTCTTTTCCTGACTTGTATCTATTGCTTAGATCTGACACCCTTGGATATATAGGTAGTGTTGTTGGTTTTAATGCTTTGTATATTACATGTACACACACAAACGACAAGGACAACTTACTCAAACACATTCACACAAAAGCATATATTTACCTCTATATGGATACCCATCTTGATGAAATCATGTCTATATGGAGATGTTTGTTCTATCCCTTAGCACAAGAGCAAGTACATGTAGAATGTGCTGTTCACCAACATACACATTACATGTACATAGGCATCACTACAGTAGCATTTAATTTCAAATGACTATATGCTATGATATAACAAAAGTAATTTAAAACCTTATTTACATGTACCATAGATTACTTTTATTTTGCATATACCACATTTCGCGAGGTCATCCTCTTTTGTCTTTTCACGAATATCTGAATTCGCATTTATAACCTAGAAAACATTTAAATTTGCGACATCTACAAATGTAACGTGCCAATTGTATAACGAGTGTAATTATTCTTTTTAGTGAGTTATGCCCCTTTGATGTTTGCATTGTTTTATGTCTCTTCGATGTTTGCATTGTTTTATTTTTCACTGAATATTTTACAATATATATATATATATATATATATATATATATATATAGAGAGAGAGAGAGAGAGAGAGAGAGAGAGAGAGAGAGAGAGAGAGAGAGAGATAGATAGATAGATAGATAGGTGATTTATAATGTCAATGACCGTGATTTACTTTGTTTCTTTTCTGAAAAGTCCACGGGTTGTAAGATCTAGTCATAAAGCCTTTATGCAATTAGAGTCAATCTCAGATGTCCGTGTATGCGCATTGACTATCACTGCATAATGGCCTTACAATTAGATCTACAATCTGGCATGGACTCTGAAGAAAAGAAACAAAGTAAATCATTGTCCTCATGGAAAGTGAAATCAGCCAATGCATTCTCTGAATTCGGAATCTAAAACAAAGACATGAGTGGATAAAAAAAAAACATGGATGGATAAAAGAATGGGATAGGCCAGTGATAGACGATTAAAACAGGTACGCAGTAGAAGCACCACACATGCCTGTTTACATCTTATTCGCGAAAATTAGGCAATAGTTGTGTATAAAATTACGCTATGAATTTGAATTCGCATTTGAGATATCTCGAGGATTAACACAAAATTAAAATTATGGGGAAATAAAAGTAATCTACAGTAACTCATCAACCCCTGAGAAACCTTGAACTCTTCTATAAATCAATGACTTAGACAAGTCCAAATGTATCTTTAGGGGTGAATGAGTTACATGAACTGTAACATACATAATACAACTTCAAGTATATTCTTGCTCCAAAGTTACCAAATGTAGAACAATACTCAAGTTCAACTTTTATTTTTGTCACTTTGACTAGATGTATATATATTTATAAGTTGTTATGTAATAAAAACCTATTATGGGTTTACTTCGACTTTTCATCGAGGGCTATCCTGTTAGCAGTGAAGATTCACGGAGGTTGCATTTGCACTTTGAGTAAAATAGTTCAACTCCATAATTCAATTTTTACAGAAAAGTCAAATATTTTGGTGTAAATGATATTAAATCTAGTTTGAATAATCATTAAATGAAATACCACATAATTCTACTTATTTCTGCCTTTCGATATTATAAATTTAGTTTGTAGTTACATGTAGTTTCAACAAAACATTGTCAGTCTATTTATAAATATGGAATTCCACTATATAAGTTTCCAGTGATGTTGAGCCTGCCTTGAGAAACTGCAGTATTACCGGTACTCATCATATTGATATTGACAGCTACAAGCATACAGCGATGTAAATAGAAATAATTACATATCACTGATACCAACATGAAGCAAAATCAATTTATATTGAACTCTCAAGAATATGTATGTTTTCTAGTCCATGGAAAAATGAAAATAAAAGCAGAATAGAGGGGATATCATCAAGTAGGATGTGCTTGTTATGCAAATGGCACATGAAATTAATTACATGTATGAATAAGTTCTTGTCCATTTTGAAAACTATCAAATAATGCATATGTGTTTGCCTTTGACCATCATCACCATTCACAATATTTGCCTCTAAACACCAATGTTATTTATAACAATTGAGTGATTTCCTATCTTATTTATTCAATATATTTCAAATACTTCCATGTATTTTTATAGTACAATGCAATTGTTTCTAATATCCTTTGTTTTAATTGGAATACCCAATTTTCAGGAAACTATATGTGACTTCCCTGTCACTCTAGTCTTTACTGTATAAAAATTCTATGATCATTAAAACTGACAATATGCAATACATCTTTTCCGAGATCCCTCGTCAGACTGCTCTCTGTCATGTGACTTTCATGACTATGTGACAAAATTAAGGGCATATTTTGGACAAAATAGTGGGCACCCTGCAGTAGTCATCGTATCAGCTGATAAATGATAAGTTCTGATTGATACAAAAGGTCCTACAATATAAATATTTAAACTTGTAACATTCTTCTATATCTTGTTAGGTACATGTAGGTGATCAGTACTACAACAACAACAAAATACTTAACATGTATACCGCTAAAGACACAATTGGACTTGTCTAAATCATTGATTTATAGAAGAGTCCATTGTTTAGAGGTGGTTGATTAGATAAAGCTTTTTTGTAAATTCCATTGTTTTTTGTCAAGAAACAAATAATTAATTATAACAATTGAAAGTCTAATCTAGATGTAGATGTTGTGTTAGGGGATTGAAAGTCTAATCTAGATGTAGATGATGTGTTAGGGGATTGAAAGTCTTATCTAGATGTAGATGTTGTGTTAGGGGATTGAAAGTCTTATCTACATTGTAGTTGTTGTGTTAGGGGATTGAAAGTCTTATCTAGATGTAGATGTTGTGTTAGGGGATTGAAAGTCTTATCTACATTGTAGTTGTTGTGTTAGGGGATTGGAAGTCTTATCTAGATGTAGATGTTGTGTTAGGGGATTGAAAGTCTTATCTAGATGTAGATGTTGTGTTAGGGGATTGAAAGTCTTATCTACATTGTAGTTGTTGTGTTAGGGGATTGAAAGTCTTATCTAGATGTAGATGTTGTTTTAGGGGATTGAAAGTCTTATCTAGATGTAGATGTTGTGTTAGGGGATTGAAAGTCTTATCTAGATGTAAATGTTGTGTTAGGGGATTGAAAGTCTTATTTACATTGTAGATGTTGTGTTAGGGGATTGAAAGTCTTATCTAGATGTAGATGTTGTGTTAGGGGATTGAAAGTCTTACTTACATTGTAGATGTTGTGTTAGGGGATTGAAAGTCTAATCTAGATGTAGATGTTGTGTTGGGGGATTGAAAGTCTTATCTACATTGTAGTTGTTGTGTTAGGGGATTGAAAGTCTTATCTAGATGTAGATGTTGTGTTAGGGGATTGAAAGTCTTACTTACATTGTAGATGTTGTGTTAGGGGATTGAAAGTCTAATCTAGATGTAGATGTTGTGTTGGGGGATTGAAAGTCTTATCTACATTGTAGTTGTTGTGTTAGGGGATTGAAAGTCTTATCTAGATGTAGATGTTGTGTTAGGGGATTGAAAATGTTATCTAGATGTAGATGTTGTGTTAGGGGATTATTACGGACATAAGTTTGTATTCTCTCTCTCTCTCTGTCTCTGTCTCTGTCTCTCTCTGTCTGTCTCTGTCTCTCTCTGTCTGTCTCTGTCTCTCTCTCTCTCTCTCTCTCTCTCTCTCTCTCTCTCTCTCTCTCTCTCTCTCTCTCTCTCTCTCTCTCTCTCTCTCTCTCTCTCTCTCTCTCTCTCTCTCTCTCTCTCATATCTGCACATACAGTCACCTTTATTAAGCAGTCATCTTCCTAATACAGTCAGCAGTGGCCCAATGAGACAGTCATTGAAATATTGATTGCTTGTGATTCAAACATTTACTGGCCCCATAACTAATTGTTGTATTAACATCAAATGAAAAAAAAAATGTCATGCTTCTTGTCGGGGAATTGAGTGATACCATTGGAGACCAGAATCTGTGATAATTTCGTATGGACATTCATGTACTTCTGGACATCAGGACCTCTGGTCTAGCGAAGAGTTATTTAGGTCATATGATGAAAATTAGTACTGAATCTTTAAAAATCTTCTTTATATGGGAAACTCAAAATGTCATTCATCTGTTAGAGGATAATTACAGTAGTGTACATTGTAACATGACCAGTTAATTCATTTACCCTAAACACTCATTTGGACTGGTCTAAGTAATTGATTAACAGAAGAGTTCATTGTTTTTCAGGACTTGATAAGTTAATGGGCAATGTAGCACATTGAATACTGTGATAATAATAAACAGGAACATTTGATGGCGTGTGTTTGTAAGTGTTAGGAAACAGGTTAGTACAGTGGAACCTGTTGTGAGAGACCACCCTATCTGACACTGAAATGTGATTTTAGCCAATGGATTTATCAGCCAAGTGATTTTCAGAGTGTCGTCTCAAAAGACAGTTGCTCTGGATGAGAGTAGTCGTTCATGAGAGTGGTCTTTAATGAGAGTGGTCTTTAATGAGAGTGGTCTTTCTAGACAGCTGATCCACTGTATACATGTATGTGTAATTGATTTATGGTAGATTCATAGATTTCCACTAAACATGCATGTATATTTTGCCTCCTGTAGTGTTGATTTTACAGTTCTCCAGTGTAGCTACTGACCTACTTCCTCATACAAGGAAGTGAAAATGTAAAGAATAAAGTTGTTTACAACATGGTAAGAAAAGGAAATAATGAATCTTTATATTCCAGCTCCTTTGTGTTTGATTTATGAACATGATGTACTATACCTGTAGAATTTGAAAGGTACAAAACATATTTATATTTTTACATTGTATCAAACAATGAACATTTGTATGTACTTGATACACACTTCTTCTTCCTGGATGCCAAGTCCCCTACAACATGTACAAATGAAATGTTAGTCGAGGACTATGTTTTGTCTGTATCCATCCATCCGTCTGCCTGTCTGTCTGTCCATCAATTCTTCTTCAGGTTAAGGCTTTGGTTAAAGTTTTGTAATTGCTCACCATACACTTAACTTGTCAGCCCCTTAAAGATAATGGACTCTTCTGTAAATCAATGACTTAGATCAACTTAAATCGTAACTTTATAATGAAACACAACAGGATTTATATTGCAATATTTGGTAAAGGTAAACAAAATAGAAAAACATTTACTGTGATTCAATATTAATTTGAGATTTTCAGCAAATTTTATATGAGGCTGTACATGTACAATGTATACAATGTATCCCAAGTACATGTATGTCAGAAAATGAATAAAAAATATGATGAAAAATAAATAAAATGTATCCAAGCTGAGTTGTGCGTTGATACAAAGACAATGACCATTATATCAATACAGACTTCCTGTTAGTCATCTATGGGGCATTTGTGCCTAATCTGCACATCTTGCTTATTTTTTATGCCACTGAAATCTAGGAGGAAGCATATTGTTTTTGTTCTGTCTGTTGGTTTGCATACATGTACATCATTTTAGGTAAAAGTCTTGTTTCTTTATTCAAATTTTATCTCAAATTTTTGTTTGATGTTTATATCAATGATACATGTATGTCTACCAAGGCACATCCGGGTTATGTCAGAATTCAAAACAATATAGTATATTTTCCAAAAATACTGGACATCAGGACCTCTGGTCTAGCGAAGAGTTATTTAGGTCATATGATGAAAATTAGTACTGAATCTTTAAAAATCTTCTTTATATGGGAAACTCAAAATGTCATTCATCATGTAAAACTTGACTCCATGTTGTATTTTTTGGCCAAAAGCAAGACTTACACCCCTTCTGTAAACATGTGCCAATTTACATGTACACTTTACCATGGTATATGTACATGTAGACCTTTAGATAGTACATGTACATGTGGGGGTCAGTTTAATCATAGCCAACATTTGGCAATATTTGCAAGAGTTATGGGCCTTTAACATTTTTTAATGAATGGCTCAGTTCTCTTTTTATCTAGCATTTTAATAACATTTTAAGTCAGATATATGTAGTTAAAGAAAAGAAAATTTAACGTAACATTGATTTACATATGACAAAATAAATCATGTTAGCTAATTTACATGTAGAAGAAAATATTTTCATCATGTGTATTTGCTTATGTGTGTGTGTGGGCTTTAATGTATTGGTGTGTATGTGTGTGGGCTTTTGTGTATTTGTGTGGGGGGGGGGCTTTTATGTATTGGTGTGTATGTGTGTGGGCTTTTGTGTATTGGTGTATTGGTGTATGTGTGTGTATTTGTGTGTGTGTGTGGGCTTTTGTGTATTTTGTGTGTGTGTGAGGGCTTTTGTGTATTCATGTGTATGTGTGTGGGTGGGTGTGTGGGTGTGTGTGTGAGGGCTTTTGTGTATTTGTTTCTACGTGTGCGGACTTTTGTGTATTGGTGTGTGGGGGGGGGGGCTTTTGTGTATTGGTGTGTGTGTGAGAGCTTTTGTGTATTGGTGTGTGTGCTGGCTTTTGTGTATTGGTGTGTGTGTAAGTGCTATTGTGTGTGTGTGTGTGAGAGCTTTTGTGTATTGGTGTGTGTGTGCTGGCTTTTGTGTATTGGTGTGTGTGTGTGTAAGTGCTATTGTGTGTGTGTGTGTGTGTGTGAGGGCTTTTGTGTATTGGTGTGAGTGTTTGTGAAATTATGGTATTAGATTAATCATTACTATAAAGCATTTTGTTTTATTTTTACTAGATGGTTTCATCCTCGTATATCTGGATTGAAAGCTGAAGAATTGCTGAAAGAAAGAGGTTATGATGGTAGTTTCTTAGCAAGACACAGTACAAGTAGTCCTAGCGATTTTACACTGTCAGTCAGGTACGTAACACAGTACAAGTAATCCTAGCGTTTTACCCTGTCAGTCAGGTACGTAACACAGTACAAGTAATCCTAGAGATTTTACCCTGTCAGTCAGGTACAAAACTCAGTACAAGTAATCCTAGAGATTTTACCCTGTCAGTCAGGTACAAAACTCAGTACAAGTAATCCTAGCGATTTTACCCTGTCAGTCAGGTACGTAACACAGTACAAGTAATCCTAGCGATTTTACCCTGTCAGTCAGGTACGTAACACAGTACAAGTAATCCTAGCGATTTTACCCTGTCAGTCAGGTACGTAACACAGTACAAGTAATCCTAGCAATTTTACCCTGTCAGTCAGGTACAAAACTCAGTACAAGTAATCTTTGTGTTTTTTGTGCTGTCTGTCAGACACAATGTACATGTAAGTGTCTCAGTACAAATAGTCCTTGCAATTTTACGCTGACAGTCAGGTATGTGAAACAGTACAGACAGTCTTAGCGATTTTACACTGCCTGTCAGGTACATGTAAGAGACACCGCTCAAGTAGTCTTTGCAATTTTATGTTGTCGGTCAGGTAAGTATCGAGTAAATTGAGATGTAGTGTGGTTACATGTACATGTACATGTACATAGAAATACAAGTATATGCAGGCCATGTGCGTAGTGTAGACTGTAGAGATAGTTTGAAGCCCTTATACAGTGAAACCTATTTATCTTGAAGGATCACCTGCGCGAGAGACCACCTGTCTGGTGAGACCACATTCTGAGAACAGCTTAGTAAGATAAGTAAGTTAGATCAAGCCTTTTTAATGGACCACCTGTCTTGAGAAACCACATTTGAGTGGCAGATGGGTGGTCTCTGGAGGCAGGTTCCATTGTACATACATAGGTTTGTGTGTTGCAGGGACCTGGTTTATAAGAAGCTGTTGCTAAGTTAATCATCTGTATGTAGGTTAGAGGCATGGGATTCCATTCCTAATCTGTTCATTCCCTGCTTCACTTTCTGTTATGTGAAAAATGTGGTCTTGCAAGACAGGTGGTCAATCAAAAGAGTTTATATTTAAAGGATTACTTAAGTGGTTTTCAGAATGTGGTCTCAAAAGACAGGTGGTCTCTCATGAGAGTGGTCTTCCAAGACAGGTTTTAACTGTAGTGCCAAACTTGAAAAAATTACAATGTGATCGAGTCTTCTCTGAGATTGAAATCTCAGAAGTAAGGAAGAAATAGTGCAGTATAGGCTGAGTATGAGCATGTAGGTGCATGTAGGGCTTTGAGTAGTATCACACCACATCAAGCCTTCTCAGCAGTATGAAGTATATAGGGCAGTAGGTAGCACAGTAGGTAGACTACTGTACCACAAGTGTAATGTGAAGCCTAAATCCTAGTCTTGTTATTTAGTTTCCTTTCTGTCCTAAATGGAATGTTGGCCCAAAGAAAAAAATCATAGTGTGATGGCAATCTCCTTCGATATTTCATTAACTCATTCACCCATAAAGACATATTTGGATTGGACTAAGACATTGATTTACAGAAGAGTCCATTGTTATTTTTTAGGGATTGATAAGTTAAAGTTGAAATTTTTCCTTTCACAATAAAGAATCCCACCCAAGATAGCCTAAGTTTATAGTTTTGGTGTAAATCTTCTGACAGTGTATTCACATATAGTCTATGATTCTCGTTAACGTAGAGTAAATTCATTTCAGGAGAAATAAAGAAGTCACTCACATCAAGATACAGAATAATGGGGAGTTCTACGATCTTTATGGAGGAGAAAAGTTTGCCACCTTGGCAGAATTGGTGCAGTATTATATGGAGAACCAGGGTCAATTAAAAGAACGCAATGGAGATATAATTGAATTGAAGTACCCCCTGAACTCCGAAGACCCAACCAGCGAAAGGTAAATAAAAAAAAAATAAATATTGAATTGTAACCAAGTATGATATTGAACATGAGACAGTGGAATTTTGTTGTGACGGAATGGAATGTGTCAAAATTCTGGTTATGTCAAAATTGAATAGCCAGTCCTGATTTTTATGAATAGAACAAAATATGTTCAATAAAATTTTGGTTACCTCAATTTTGAAATGCAAAGATTCGACTGTACTATTTTTGTGATTTGTGATGAAATTTTTACTGCAGGATTCAATGTTCAGGTTCATACAGAAAAGTATTCGGTATTTATGGGAGTGCTTAGAAAGTCTTGATATTGTCTGGTCTTTGAAAACTACAGTGGTCCCCCTATTTGCGACCACCCCCACAAGCGACCACCATTTCTATGTCTGTGCTTGAAAAGTGATTTAAGATTTTTCTGATTTTTAAGGATTTATTGTTTGTCCTTGAATATTTCATTTATCTTGATCTTGTGTATGACTGTGAAAGAAAAGTGTGGTGCAGGTGTGCCACCGTCCAGTGATTTTCTTTTCTTTTTTCTTGTAAAAGTGCAACTCACCAGAAATGAACCATTCAGTTTCCAAACAAAATCATGAGTTTAAATGTATTTTCGTGATTGGAAGTTGCAAATGCATATTTCATTGAAATACTTTGTACTTTCTGACTTGGTTTTTCTTACTTTTAGGTGGTTCCATGGGCATATATCGGGAAAAGAAGCAGAAAAAGTTCTGACAGAGAAGGGCAAAAATGGAAGCTATCTAGTAAGAGAAAGCCAAAGCAAGCCGGGAGACTTTGTCTTGTCAGTACGCACAGAAGACAGAGTCACGCACGTTATGATTTGTTTTCATGAAAAGGTTTGTAGTGCTGTATGTATAAAAAGAAAATATCGGCACTCATTCCAGTTTGGATATATGTATACTTAGTTGTATTTTACTCATCAATCCCTGTGGTCACATTTAGACCCACCCAAATCTATAAATAGTATGGTCTGCTGTTATAATTCAGGAGCGAACAAGTTCATATTGCATGTAAAATTAAAAAATTTAATTCTAAATTATACACCCCTGAATTCTGACAGTGGACCTAATCAGTTGTTGAAATGGGTAGGTCCAAATGTGACTTCAGGGATTGATGACTTTACATGTGTATTCAATATTTCAGGATCAGTCATTTGATGTCGGTGGTGGAGAGAAATTCCGATCTCTTACCGATTTGGTGGAACACTATAAAAAGAATCCTATGGTAGAAAAATCTGGTACTGTCGTTCATTTAAAACAGGTGAGATCATGCATTTGTCTCACATGAGACCTGTTTGTCAGCGAAAAAAATATGTCAATGAAAATGTCATCTCACTCTGCAGAATGATGCAAAATCTGGTAAAGTTAATATATCCTCCGATTGACACACTGATTGGGTATGCATTGAGGCGTGAATGAAGTGGTTGAAGCAAGTGAAATATAATGGTACAATTAGATTATTCAGGTTATCAGGGAAGAGTGCGAGTGCATTTGATGGATTTTATTTTTGAGACATATTGTAAGAAAAGACAAAAATTCAAATGCTATATTTATCATATTAATAGATTTTATATATGAAACATATTATTGTAAGAAAATATGAACATGATGAACATTTGAATATGAATCAAACAAAAGTTACCAACATTTGAATACTGATTTTAGGTTTACGTTTCAGCTCTTACAGATTACAGTAATGTGATTGCCACTAACAAACTGATATATGTTTGAAAGCTCATTGGTCTCTATGATTTCAATGTCTTGCAGCCATTTAATGCCACAAGAATTCCGGCGTCAGGCTTACAAAACCGAGTCAATCAACTTGAGAAAGAGAAAGAATCCAACAACAAAAGTAAAGGTGGATTCTGGGACGAATTTGAGGTAAGTATTGGCACACAGCAATCACCCTTATCCAGGAGCCCGTTTTATCAAAAAGTCGCAAGTCCCAAGACATAAGTTTTAAGTTAATTGACCTAAACACAAACCTTAGTACCAATCAGTCTATCTGAAGTCTTAATGGGTACAATGCAACCTGTTCTCTGAGACCACATTCTGAAACCACTTGGTTATAAAAAGCTTTAGATAAAACTCTTTTGACAGACCACATTTCAGTGGCAGATAGGACGGTCTGTCAGTGCAGGTTTCTTTGTATTTGCACATTTTCAATTCACATATAGGATGTTTATGAATACTTATACAGTGGAACCTGTCTTGAGAGATCACCCTATCTGCCACTGAAATGTGGTGTCTCAAGACAGGTGCTCTTTCAAGAGAGGTTTTATTCAAAGAATTTATTAGCCAAAGTGGTTTTCAGAATGTGGTCTCAAAAAACAGGTGCTCTTTCATGACAGTGGTCTTTCAAGACAGGTTCCACTGTACATGCTATTACATCTACAAATATACATTATGACACTTACAACAATGCCCTTAGATCTATGCACTGTCTCTGGGTAGTCATAATTGGAAGACCTGATTTGTCTACAAATATACATTATGACACTTACAACAATGCCCTTAGATCTATGCACTGTCTCTGGGTAGTCATAATTGGAAGACCTGATTTGTCGTAAGTAGCGAGTCCTATTTCTCTGTAAAATGCTTGCAAGTTGTGTGTATGGTCCTAAGACCAAGTCTAAGACTTAGAAACTTTAGTAAAAGGGGCTGCTCCAGATTTCCAGTTGTGACCATTATGTTTTATTTTTACAGAAATACTGCAAAATCAGTGTAGATCCATACTACAAAGTGAAAGTTCTTATCTTACATCTTGATGAAATGTCACACATTTAGGAAGAGAATTTAGTTGTCAGTCTTGAATTATTTTTTTCATCTGTAAAGATTTGGACAGACACCACCAAATATTTTCCCATAGGCCTCAATGCTAATTTACAAAACTTCAGGTCACTGTCACTCCCATGTTTATTAAATCTGGGTCAAATAAGTACCCTGTGCTGAAAGATCAATATTTTTGATAACAAAATATACAATCAAAAGTATAGGTTGCCGTTGCATTTCTACTTCAAATTTTCACTTGTTTACAACTCGTAGTATTCCGCACCAAAGGAAAATATCTATTCTCATATGACCCCTCCCTTTCAATTTTCATCCGTCAACCCTATAATTTCCAAAGTACTACCAATATTCATGTATCTTTTTTATCACCTTAATTTCACTTATTAATGGCAAAACTAATTTTTTCATTTCTCTGGGCTCATTTTACCCTCCGCACAACTTTGGGTGTCCAAAATGTCTGCGCCCATGTTGTAAACAAAGCAGGTGTTTTTCCATTTGTAAATCTTTCTTGTATTTGCTGTGACAAGATCTTAGACTGTTCCTTGCATATCCTCTTATTCAAATCTGATTTCAGTGCATTTTACAGTCTGCATTATTCTTTGAATTAGAGAAATATTGCCAAAATGTACTGCCTAATGACCAGCCTAAAAATCATTGTTAACCTATTTACCCCTAAAGACACACTTGGACTGGTTAAGTCATTGATTTGCAGAGGAGTCCATTATTTTTAGGGCTTGATTAGTTGAATGAAAGTTTTGATTAGTTTCAGTCATTGATCTTTGTTTTGTTTTTTTGGGGGGATGTGATGGGGTTATTGTGATTTATGCTACACTCAATAATTTTTGTCTCTGACGTAGCAGCCATTTTTTAATGGTGGAAGAGAATACCAGTGAACATTATTCCAGGCTACTAAATAACAAAAATTGTCGTAACCCATTTACAGGTTTCTCTAAATGGAATGACCTTAACCTGCAGGTTACTATAGCATATAGTGAAGACTTCAAAATGAAATTGATCAAGAACAAAAAGGAAGTTACATGATTTGTATTTGTCGTAACCTCCACATAACCTAATCTGTTGGCCCTCCACAAGTTAAAGGCGCCTCCTTGGCTGAGTGGATAGAACATTGGGCTTTAAACCATGGAGTGTCTCGGTTCTGGTGAGCACAGGTTTCGAGCCCTGCTAAAACCTAGGCTGATTTTTGTTAGAAAGTTTGTCAGTTTACTTGCGGGAAGAAGGTGGTGTCTTCCCGGGTACATAGTAACTGGGTTCTCCTACTCCACCATTAGAAATTGGCTGCCACCATATAACTGACAAATTGTTGAGTGTGGCATAAAACATGATTCAAAATTAAAAACCACAAGTTAAAGCAGCAAATTTTAATCATCTTTGGTTTCAGTGGTGATCAAATTATCTTTACTAAAGAGTAAGAGACTGTGATTAGAAATGCTAGAAACAACTTTGTGTGTAGAAATGAATAAAGGACTTAATATACTTTATTTTCTTTCAGCAACTACAACAAATGGAAGTTAGACATTTATACAGTCGAAAAGAGGGTCAAAGGTCAGAAAACAAGCCTAAAAACAGATACAAAAATATTCTTCCTTGTAAGTAACAATCAGATTTCTTCTTTGTAAGTTGTCATGTTTAAGGTTATTGTGTATTTAAAATGTACACCATTGAAAATAACTTTGATGTCTTATCATTGTCCTGATGCTGTTGATGTTGGTTTTTAGGTCACCTGAGCAAAGCTGATGGTGACCTATTGCAATCGTGTTTTGTCCGTCATCGTGCGTGGTCCATTAACATTTCACATTTTCAACTTCTTCTCGAGAACCTCTGGGTCAATTCCAACCAAACTTAATCACTAGCATCAATACCTGAAGAGGCATGAAAATTGTAGTAGGGAGCGGGTAAAAATCATGAAAAATAATGATAATTTTAAAAAAAATCCTCTACTGGGGTACCTTACTGAAACAAATGCTGTATATGGTTGTAATGTCCTAGAGTTGCTCTACCAAAATTGCCAAAGTCATGACACAAAGGGCATGGATTCTGTCCCTATGGTGGGGCTAAATTTCCTATAAAGTTGAAATAGCCAAATCTTCAAAAATCTTCTTCTCATCTCCTGCACATCTTAAAGGAAAACCGAATGCATGGTTAGAAAGAGCATGAAGCCCTCTACCAAAATTGCAAAATTCAGGACCCTGAGGCTATTGGTTCTGCCCCTAGGACAGGGCTAAATTTAATATATAGTAAAAATAGCAAAATCTTCAAAATTCTTCTTCTGAACTCCTGCACATCTTAAAGGAAAACTGAATACATGGTTAGAAAGAGAATGAAGCATTTTACCAAAATTGTAAAATTCATGGTGCTGAGGGCATGGGTTCTGTCCCTAGGGTGGGGCTAAATTTACTGTATGGTAAAAATAGTCAAATCTTCAAAAATCTTCTTCTCAACTCCTGCACATCTTTAAAGAAAACTGAATGCATGGTTAGAAAGAGCATGAAGCACTCTACCAAAATTGTAAAATGCATTTCCCTTAGGGAATGGGTTCTGTCTCTAGGGTGGAGCTAAATTTACTATATAGTAAAATGTACTTAATGTTAGAAAATCTTCCCTACTTCAGCATTTCTCAGGAACTACAGAGTAAAAGTCCATGAAACTTTAGGGTATTGTAGGCCTATATCCCTAGTTGTGCAAGAAGTTTTCAGTTTGGGGATAAGGGGGATCTATGGTATATTTTTAGGGGCTCAAATTGGGGTGGGGTTTACTATAGAAACATATAGGAAAATAAAACATTACATTTTTACTTGCATTTTAACTGGTAAAAATCATTACACTGTACTTCAAACCAAATATTTTTTTGAATGGCATGATGTAAGGAGCTCATTGCCATATAAGGCTTTATCTCCAGGGTCATTCCCCACCCCTCTCATTTCAGAAATCTTCCATTATCTCAAAAGTAGTTGAAATCCCCACCCCTAAACCATATATTTTGTGATTCCTCATGGCAAGACTAATTGTATTGGAAAATTCCATAGGTCCATGGGGTCATGCCCACCCACTTATTTCAGAAATATTCAATTATCTGAAAAATAGTTGAGATCCCCATACCTAAACCATATATTTTTAGGTCACCTGAGCCAAAGGCTCATGGTGGCCTATTGCGATCATCTTTTGTCTGTTGTTGTACGTCGTGTGTTGTCCTTTGCAGTCGATAACATTTACACATTTTCTCAAGAACCAGTGAGCCAATCTTAACAAAACTTTGCATATAGCATCCCCATGTGAAGCCGCATAAAGTTTGCGAATGAAAAGGGGCTACCACCCATAGGGGCCCCAGAAGGGGCTAAAAAGGACCAAGACTTTGTACATCTTTAAAATTCTTCTCATTAACCAACTTCCAAATTTTGTATGCATGATAATACAGTCAGTATCTACAATGTTTGCGAATGAAAACAAAATCTGTCAATAAACTTTCCACTAGGGGGTGCTTGAATAAAATAGGGTACAGTTGTATATAAATGGCTTTATAACTCAAAACTGATGAACTTTTGTATACAAAGATATATGAGAAAGTTGTTAGGAATTATCTAAGGATCATTTTGACAAAATTTCAAGGTCATGGGGTCAAAGGTCAAGATCACAGACACCTAAGTAAACAGAAAGTATAAGTTTTTTTCAAATTTTAGACATTTTCGACTTCTGAAAAACCAGTGGACTAATTTTTACCAAACTTGACTCAAAATTTTTCTCAGGTGACTGTCAAGGCCCAATGGGCCTCTTGTCTTATTCCTCATGACAAGACAAGTTTAATAGTGATATTTTGGGGGTCCCCAGGGTCATCCCCACCCCTTTATTACATAAATATTCAATTATCTAGAAAATAGTTGAGATCCCCTCACCATAACCATACAATTTTTTATTACCCATGACAAGACAAGTTGTATTGTGGTATTTTGGGGATCCCCAGGGTCATTCTCCACCTCATTATTTCAGAAATAATGGGGTGGGGATGATCTCATTATCTCAAAAATAGTTGAACTTCCCACCCCTAAACCATATATTTTCTTGTTACCCATGACAAGACAAGTTGTATGGAGGTATTTTGGGGAATCTCAGTTCATTCCCCACCCCTTAATTTCAGAAATCTTCAATTATCTCAAACACTGCCCCCTTATGTCAGAAATCTTCAATTATCTAAAAAATTGTTGACATCCCACCCTTAAATCATATATTTTCTTATTACTTTTGACAAGACAAGTTGTAGGGTGATATATTGGGATGGTCTCACTCACTCTTTGATTTTAGAAATCTCAATTTTCAAAAACCATCGAGATCGCCACCCCTTAACCATATATTTCCTTATTACCCATGACAAGACAAGTTCCAGGGTGAAATTTCTGGGTGTCCCAGGGCCATTCCCCACCCCCTTATTTTAGAAATCTTAAATCATCTGAATGTGAACCTTACCACTAAACATGTGTTTTCGTGCTCCTCATGACTAGGCAAGTTGTATATTACAATTTTGTTGTGGTGAAACTAAAGTTTCTCTGATCACCTAGATGAACTGGGTTACATGAAGAGATGGGGGTGGTTTGGGAGACGTAACCTGCTGCTGTTACAATTATTCCTTGTTAGATGAGGCATTAACCTTCTACCAAAATTGTGAAATCCGTGTGCCTTGGGGCAAGAGTACTGCCCCTAGGGCAGAGCCAAAATCTTTATATTGTGGAAATAAACATAATTGTAGAAAATCTTCACTTTTGTGCATTATGAAGAAAGACAGAATGCATGATTAGAAAGAGCAAAACGCTTTATTATAATTGTGAAATTCGTGAACATTTTGGTCGGTAAGGCACAAAAAGTGATTGATGTTTTTATTTTTGTGTATCTAATCCGGTTATACCAAAATCACATCTCGCTGTTATATGATTAAACTTACTATCCTATAAAAGGATTGAAACTTGTCAGTATTGTATGATAGTTAAATCAATATATCCATCATCTATTATGAAGTATAAATAGCACATAGTTGACAAAATGATTTCATAAGACCAAAAAAATGTGCATACTCAGGTGACCATTAAGGCCCATGCACCTCTTGTTTATCTTTTATTTTAATCAGGTATATGTAAATAATTCAATGTGAAGAAAACATGTGAACAAAATTAGCATATTGTTAAAGTACATAGAATATGGTTAAATAATTAGCATATTGTAATAGTATATAGAATATGGTGAAAGCGTTGAATTACATGCATGGTATATTGAATGACAAGTCTTTCTAATGGAAAGAAATGAGGAAACAAAATCTGGCTTATAAAATTGTGCAGTCCATCTGTGTCAACAATTTGATTTAACTCTTGTGTTTAGCTTCATTGTTGGTAGACCATTGATGATATCTCTTTGAAACTACCCCTAAACCTGGGTCCTCAGGTGCTAAAAATAGATAATCATGGTTATATTTGGTTTCTAGATGATAATTGGACTCACAGATGTCAGATATGAATGAAACTTGAGAGTATATTAGATTATGAGGGTGTCTAGTGTGTGATTATCTGTTAAATGAAAAGGTCAATCAAGAAGGTCTTGATTGCAACTTGATATTAAATCAGCTCGTGAGGAGGTCTAGTGTGGGATTACTTAAAGGTCAAACGGTCAAATATGAAGTTCGCTTGCTAAAAATAGGCAGTTAAGCCTCAGTTTTGATAAGTGTTGCAATTTTTTTCATTTTGATTTGTTTACACATTTGATTTTGATATTTTGTCTTGTTTGTTTATGTTCACAAAATGTTTAATTTTATTTTTTTGCGTTCACTTTCAGTCGATCATACAAGAGTTGTCCTCCGAGATGGTGACCCCAACATTGTGGGGTCAGATTACATCAACGCTAACATGATAACAGTGAGTAGCATTAAAACTTTTTGACAATGATATTATCTTTAGTAAAATTAAATATGAAAAGAAAGTTTAAATGATTAAGACTGCTGTCAATGCTTTTCATATTGGAAAGTTTTTTGGTTTAAAAGTAAAAACAACCATAAATATTTACTGTTCATACATCAACAGCAACACAGCAATGTTATACATGTGGACGTATGTTTATCAGCACAAAATATTGAAATGCAAATATTTGGATGGTATTTGAAATTTGGAAATACATGTATGTGCAAAAGTTCCATTCCCCATTAAGTCAAATGACAATGAATTTGAAGAGATTTTTGTATTTTATAGATTTTTAGATTTATAGATTTCCCTATTTCAGTAAAATGTTGCTAAAATTCCCAATTCAAAAGGCCCAGGGCCCAGTTCTCAATAGAAAATACCTTCCTAGTGAGAATTGGTCTCAAGCCAGTATTAGTGTTAATTTAAACTCTTGTTTTGATAATTAGATAGAAGATGATGGCCTGGAGCCCAATAAAAGTTTCATAGCCACACAAGGATGTCTTCCAGTTACTGTTGTGGACTTCTGGAGAATGATTTGGCAGGAAAACTGTCATGTCATTGTCATGACAACAAAAGAAGTAGAACGAGGAAAGGTATGTGATTCAGGTCACCTGAGCCAAAGGCACAAGGTGACCTAGTATTGCAATCGGTTTTTGTCTGTTGTTTTGTGTCATCCATTATTAACTTTTACATGTTTTAGACTTCTTCTCAAGAACCAGTGAGGCAATTTTAACCAAACTTGGCAGGAAGTTCCCATGTGGAGCCACGTATAGTTTGTGAATGAAAAGTGGCTAGGACCCATAAAAGTGCCAAAAGAGGCCAAATCTGGGTACTATTTCAATCCGGTGACCGTATTAGCTCATTTGGCCTCTTGTCTATTGAAACAGTTAAAAAAAAAAAAAATTTTGGTAGAGCTTTCACCTTATAAGTTGTATATTTTTGGTTTAAATCTGGCTCAGAGAGGTTACTTTGTAGCTCACCTGAGCAGAAGGTTTTCAGATTTTATTACATTCATCTATGGTTTTATAGGTATCATTGCCTTACATGTTAAAGCTGTAATATACTGTATCTATCATTAATAAACATGTTAAAGCTGTAATATACCGTATATATCATTTATAAACAGATTAAAGTTGTAATACTGTATGTATATCATTTTTAAACAGGTTAAAGCTGTAATGTAATGTATGTATATCATTTCTAAAAAGATTAAAGCTGTAATGTAATGTATGTATATCATTTTTAAACAGGTTAAGGCTGTAAGGTACTGGCCATGCCCTGAAGACCCAGAAGAAGTATTAGAAAAGACGTATGACGCCTATCAAGCTAAATTGACTATTAAATTCCTTGAACAAAAGAATGAATCAGATTATATAGTACGAAAGTTTGAATTAACAAGAGTCACGGCAGAAGGAAAGGTAAGCTGAAAAATCATACATGTAGATTGTTTTGAATCTGTTCACAACCCAGTTTAGACGATGATATTTTGTTATGGCCCTGAGTAGCAAATATATCTAGTTCTTTTCCTTAAGGGAAGGGGGAGGGCTCTACGGTCAAGTGGTTAGTGCAATGTGCTCACCAATCATGGGGTTGATTGATGGTCTCTTCCAGGGTACATTGTAACCAGGTTCTCTCCACCACCACTAAAAACTGGTAGTAACCATATGATTGAAGAATAGTTTTTTTTTCCTCAAATTTAAACCAAATTTGGTATGCTGTGCTATATCGACATGATCCATGAAATCATTGGCGAGCATGATTATCAATCTGCTACCAGTGAAACCTGGGGGATTGTCTGTGTCTGTCTGGTGAAGGTATTCGTGATAGTTTTGCTTAAAGCACTGAAAATATGGAAATATATGTGTGGTGGTAATTTACTCTAAATATGCAATCAAGAGTTTTTCATGTAAATTAACCCTGCGTACCAATCCCATAGCTGTATTATCAATCATCTTCTAATACAGGACTGCTCACAAAAAGCTAATGCATGGTATAAATAAAACCCATGCATATGGTTTGCATAACAAAATTGTGTAATTAACAACATAGAAAATATCCATGTTTACAATATTGTACATTTAATATAAAAACTTTTTCCACTCAAATTGACAAAAACAGACCTGTCAGAACAGATAAGGAACAAGACAGGCTGTGATTTCTATGTTAATGTACAAATAAGAGTATGACAAGTTTGGAGCAGGGAGGGGCACTCTTCTAAAACCATCTAACTGGAACACAGTCCACTGATCCACAAGTGTTCAAATTTCATTGTGTATTTTATTCACATTGAAACTTCTTGTGTAATCCATACTCAGACCCATGAATCTCAGTCATGTTTGCTCATGGTATCGATGCTTTTATGAATCAACACGTTACTCCCTTTCAAAATACTTGGCTGATTATGATAAATTTATTATTTATTTTTTAGAATGAAGGTACAAGAAAGATTTTCCAGTTTCATTTCCTGACCTGGCCAGATTATGGTGTTCCAGGGGATCCAGGAAGTGTCCTAAATTTTTTAAATGTTGTCAATTCACAACAGGAAAAAATCAAGGATGCCGGACCTATAGTTGTTCATTGCAGGTTTGTATTTTAAGACATTTGCTGATGCTGGATAGCTTTACAATTTTTAAGTATTATTTTACCCAATCAGAGGCTGCTTGCTGGAGAATTCATTGAGCTAAATAAATCTGTCAAAATCTATTGTCAATTTTTAGTTTTTGAATCAGTTTCAAAGTAAAAAAAAAAAGGTAAAAAAAAATCAAAGATTATTGAATTTATTTCGATATGATAAATGCCATTACTGTCAATTTATTAGATTGAATTAAATAAATTACAAGAAGAAATTATTGTCTGTGTTTTAAATTTATGCAATTGAAATAAAACATTGCTTTTGAACTGAAATTATCAAAAATTTGAAGATGTACCCTTTACACTATAATTTATTTTGTAATGTGGAGTGTGGACATTGTGAAGACCTGATGATCTTGATTGAAATTATTTAGTTAAAAGTTTTGCATTAAGTCAGTGAGGATTGATATACAAGCTGCATGAAATGAATATAACAGGAATGATGTTAATCCTATTTAGCTCACCCGAGCCGAAGGCAAAATCAGTCCCAGAGCGTACTCCTCTTTGAAAATTTTCTCCTGCAGGACCACTGCATGAATTGAAAAATTGATTGTACCTAAATACTCAAATTTATGGTTTATCTTTGTGATTTTGTAGAAATTGGATAATAAATTTTTGACACATTTATTTTTACATCTTTTCAGACTTTTTCATTTTCATTCATTTTTTGTGTGACTTCTTTTATTATCTCTCCTTGCATTCACTATGCTGCAATTATTTTATATGTTGCATTGATATAAAGGTGAAGAAATGTTTCTGTGCATCAATTTTTTCAAAATCTAATTTTTAGAATTTAATATTGCATTTCTACATTACAGTGCTGGCATTGGAAGAACTGGAACTTTTATTGTGATAGATATCATACTGAATCAAATTAAACTGTTTGGTAAGTATAATCTATTCATGCTATGGATATTAGCCTGTATTGGATAGATGTCATGTCGGCCATGATCAATGTGCTATGTTGTTGTAGAGATATCATATCTATATGTCACATACATTGTGTGATATTCTTATAACATCAAGATGTTTTGATGGGTGTCAAAATAAAACGTCTGCAGTGTTCAATCTAGGACCATGAACAAGGGGGCCAGACGGGCCCATGCTATTAAAATCAGGGGGCCATTTTCAAAAAGAAGGGGCCATAACATATAAAGAAAAACTGACCAGTTGTGATGAGTTTAAAGTTTACTGTAACCATCATAACTTTCCATGTACATTGTTCACCAATATACAAAAATTGGTGCATCTTGTAGTGAAGGGATTTAGCTTTTTAAAGTTTGTGCATACACTACAGTTCACGGTACAAGATTTGTCATCATAAGTCAACCAGCTTTTAAAATGTTCGTCATGAAACCACTGATTTTGAAACTTTCGTTTATGATTCTCAGAGACAGATTCTGATTTTTCTGCTTTTTTTCACTTGATGACGAGCTTGGGTTGTTTTGAATATCATTTTGAGTTTTTTTTTAGAACTCTGGGTGACTGAGAAAAAGTCCAATATTCTCTTCATGTTTTTAAATTTTGACGGAGAAAAACGTCGTCTGCACATGGCCGCAGCACATAATACGCTTGACAGCATATAGCAGACCTTAAGCGTTTGGCAGACTCTGACACTGAAGCCTTGTTTTAACTAATAACACCAGGCAGTTACTTCTGGCTATGTGGTTTGCTCCATAACCCAAATAATTCAGTCGTTATATTCCGTTTACTTCGATCACTGCATTAACCTAGTATGGAGATAATCGGAAATGGAGCGGGCTTGAATTATTCGCGTTAGACTATCCACGATGTTACATTTCAAGGTATTATTTCAGCTTATATGCGGATATTTAATTGAAATAAAGTTATCACTTGGAAGATTAGCATTGCGCCCGAGTGGCCCATCATTGAATTTTAATTGCGCCATGTCTGATTTCAGCGGGCCATTGATGCAATGGCGCGGCCTAGATTGAACACTGGTCTGACATATGACCTTGTACGGCCATATAAAAATTGAATTCCTTTTTCTCAGGTCCACATGCATCCAATTTGAAGGCCCTGCACAACTCAATTTTTATTGAAAATGAAAAAATATAAAAGTCTGCACCAAAAAACAAATTCAGAAAAAAATCTGATGTTGGATCCCACATTATTCAGAATCATGATTGGTCAATGTTTTAGACATTGCCAAAATCTGATCAAACATTAGTTTAGGGCCTGTATATTTTCTACTTTCATGACCAAGAACTTAAAAAACCAGCACATGGTTTTCCATGATTTCCATTCAAATAACATGTGCAGTAATTTTTCTGGCCATGGACAGTCATAAATAATTATATATGTAAATGTTATAGTGAGAGTTACACCTTTGGGGAACTAATTGAGGAATGCCTTTGGGGAACTGAGGAATTGCAAGATGGATCACTAAGACCTGTTGACTGGATCTTTCCCAAAAAATTATGCTTGTGATTTGTATAACATTGCAGTAAATGTGATTTGTGAATCTTCCATGAAATGAGTAATATGTAATATTGTAATAAATGTGATTCACAATTGTTGTAGGTTTGAAGTGATATGCAACATTAGTAAACATGATTCATAAATCTTGTTGGATTGGGGTGATACCTTGCATGTTGTAGTAAATGTGATTCATGAATCTTCTAGAATTGGAGGGATATCATTATGTAATATTGTAATAAATGTGATTCATAGTTCCTCTAGGTTTGAAGTAATTTGTAACACTGTAGTGAACATGATTCATGAATCTTCTTGGATTGGAGTGGCATTTCTTACTGTAATAAATGTGATTCATGAATCCTGTAGGTCTGGAGTGTGAAATAGATATTCAGAAGACAATACAGATGGTCAGATCACAACGTTCTGGGATGGTACAAACAGAAGCCCAGTACAAATTTGTGTATATGGCGGTCTTACATTACTTGGAAACAGAGAAACAACGGAAACGGGCAGAGGAAGTAAGTCTTAAGTTTTGTTTTGATTCCATGAATCTTGTCAATTCAGTTGCTAGTGTTGTTGCCAGTGTTGAACATTAAACTAATTTACCCCCTTAAGACACATTTGGACTGGTTTAAAGCATTGATTTACAGAAGTGTCATTGTTTTTCAGGGGTTGATGAGTTTATGATAGTGTGATTTAGTCATGATAGGCAAGATATCTTTATACAGTATAGTATGTCATTTCTGAATTGCAGTTGGACCAACTAAATTATCAGAATATACAGAGTCCAGATTGTAAAAGATTTTTGGTGGAACAGAATATGCATACATATATGCTATATAAGACCCAAATATATATATATATATATATATATATATAACATTAAGGGACAAATTAAATCAAGTAACATGAGTTTCTTCCCCTTAAATCTTAACCGCCAAATTGGACTTTAAAATGTTTGTTAATGACTACTGTATACCTAGGAAGTTTTGCCGTTTTACAACAGAAAGTATGCCCTGAATCAACATAGTTTAAATGATGACATAAATCGGGGGCTAATAAGTCCTTTTTGGGACAAGTTCCCATACCCTTACTATTGGGAATTTTATATCCCAGTGGGCTAAATATGGTTAAAAAAAATATTAATTATGGTAACTTTACTAATGAAATTAAAAATAAAGATACAAAACTTGTGATTTATTTAAATATCCTTATTAAACTGACAAGATGGATTTCACCTGAAAACTTGAAGGTATTAATTCCTCAGTTTTTTGGCTATATATCAAATGTTAGGCACATAATTGGGAAATTTTTGCTCAGAATTGGGAAAAATATAGCTGATTTTGCATCGGGAATTAGGACTTTTACTGGACCTGCATACTGATGATATTAATCCCTGTAAATGTTTACGATTTATGAGAGTGAAAATTTCCTGATGTACAGTAAATCATTGGAGGTATGATGTTTTTTCAAACAGTTTTTGTTTATTTCTTTCAACAGCAAAGTCTTGGAAGAGAGTACACAAACATAAAATACACAGCAGACCAGACCAATCGTCAGTCAATCAAAACGAGTCAAATTCCTCTACAACACCTGCAACATAAAAAGAAAGAACTACCTGCGTGAGTTGAAAACAACTTGTTCTTTCTTATCATAACTTGTTTATTGATGATAGTTTCCTTGGTAGAATGATGGAGGATTTTTCCAGACCGCTTGCAGTGGTTTAGTGTTAGAGCTATCAACTCATAAACAGAAGGTCCTGGGGCCCATTTTACGAAAGGTCGTAAGTCCTAAATCCTAAGTCTTAGTCCTAATTGTCATGGGACTGACCAATTAGCGATGCGTTGCTATGGTAGTTAGGACTAAAAGATAGGATTTAGGACTTAAGACCTTTCGTAAAATGGGCCCCAGGTTTTGATTCCTGGTATCGGGTCAGACCAAAGACTTGTTTAAAATGGTAGTGACTGTTCCATCACTAAATGCTTGGCACACGCAGTGAAAGTCACAGGTCTTTTAAATGAGACATGAAACTGAGATCCTGTGTCATGACGGGCATGGCACGTAAAAGAATCTTCACTGCATTGGCATCAGTCCATAGCACAGCTCAAAATTTGTGGCACTTTTTCATTGCACTTTTTTTGACGGGATGTTAAACAACAAAAACAAAGAAGGACTTTACTTGCATACATTGTAAAAGAATCTGGCCACCACTAATAATGAGCAATGATTGATTCTATTGCTAGAGATAAGTATCGTTTTGTTTGTTTTATATCATGTTGACAAGGGAAATCTCTTCTCCACATTGTGATGTCGGAGCCACTCAGTGGTTATAAATATAGTACCACAGTTAGAGATATCTAGTGGAATCTCATTAGAATGAAATTGGATTATTAAAAAGTTCCAGATATGTTGAATGGTTGACTCTGATATCTATGGATAGAAAAATTTGTTAATTGAAATTCTGGTCATCTCAAATTCTGGATATTTCTAAGTAATAGCAGTGGTCCTGTGAATATCAATATAACTAGATTCCACTGTAAATGATATCAAATGATTCCTTATTAGGGTACCTCTGTAATTTCTACAAACATGCATACATTAACTCATTCACCCCTACAGACATTTGGACTTGTCTAAGTCTTTGATTTACAGAAGACTCCATTGTTTTTCAGGGGTTTATGAGTTAACTGAATTGAACCAGATACAGTGACACTTGTATATAAAGACTTCCTTAGGGGCACAAGAAAACCGATTTTTATAGGAAGGTGGTCTTTATATAAAGGTTTATTTGTACACATTTGGTATTATTGGCAACAGCAAAACCGGTCTGTCTGACAAAATGGTCTTTATACACAGGTGGTTGCTAAAGCAGGTTTTATTATATGTAATTTAGCATGTTTAACCCTTTCATCCCTGAATATCTGAGTGGTATGCCCTTTTCTATTGTTTAAGACCAGTCTTTTATAGTTTGTAGGGTTGACAGGGTTAATATTACATGTGTTGTCTTACATAATTGTTCTTCATATTTGGTGCCGTATTTGTAGTTTAACAAAGTAACCGTTGTTTTTCAAATACATGGTTTTCACATTCTTTCATTTTTTGCAGTCCACCCCCAGAAGATACCCGGCAAATATATCAAAATATCGGTTCCGTTGGTTCACTTAAAAACAGCATAAAGGGCAACAAAAGATAGTCAGCACTTTTATAGTCTCGCTGCATGGACACATTGTTACAAAGGTGTTGAAACTGTTGGCACCAGAGATTTTTTTTTTTTTTTTAAATTGTTGAATGGCTGGGTCCAGAAGACTTATTGATAAAATGTTCTTTGGTGCACATACACACATGTGAAGATGTTTGCACTTATTGTTTTGTGATGGACATAGAACGTTATGGTTTCTGTGACTTCCAGAGGCATCATGTCATGCAGAAATACTACACATATACCTGTTACTATGCCAACAGAATCAGTGTGGATTATGAAGCTGTATCGATGGTACAGGTGTCATCTATATTGTCCCATATACTTGGTTTTACTCACATTTGTTATTTATATTTCATGCTCTGTTGCACCTTGTCTATATTCATCTCCATGTCATAATTCACCGCTGAACTAATTTATATTTTGAAATTTCAGTTTGTTTATATTTTGTTTTGTTATTGAATCCATCATGAACCTTAACAATGATGAGTCCAATTTCCTTTTTAATTTCTAGGATTAAGGGTTTTTCAATCCATCGTTATCCATGTAAACAGCCAAACTGAACATAACGTACCAATACTGTCAATTTTGTTTTTCCTGTACATTTTATTAGGTCACCTGAGCAGAAGTCTATTGGACAAGGCTCACACTGGCATTTCTGGAATTCTTGACAGGTATTCCATTTCGATGCAATCATTTTGCAATCTGCCAATGATAATTACTCAGCTCTTGTCGGACAGGAAAACTTCAAATCACCAGTACAAACAAAAATTAAATTCATGAAATTACTTAATATTTTGACATAGAAAAAAATCTATTGAGATTAATACATTGTCAGAAATATCAAATTTGTGTAGGTTAATGTAAAATAAGGAATAAAAAATACAAACAGAAATAAATTTCATAATTGTCATTGGTCCAGTATATCTTATTTGGATTCCAGTAGGAATTTTTTTAATTTTTGCCATGCTTTGGAGAACAACACTGATTTATCTTATTTTAAGTAAACCACAGCTTCTGAATAATTACAAAGTCACAATGCCAAAAAAAAAAAAAAAAAAATTTACTGATTAATAATCAGATTATTTTTAATGTTTCCTTAGTTATATCTTTTTTTGTTGCTTGTTGAAGAACTTACTGTGTTGTTGTGTGTAGAACTGGATTATGACACAACCAGTCATGGAAAATGACATCATCACTCTTAGAGATTGTCCTGATTAGAGAGGAAAATAATTTGCCTCAGAAATTATCTCCATTGAATAGGCCACATTGCCAATGGTGTCATCGCTATTCATAATTGATAAACATACAGGATAATATTTGCGATTTCTGTCTTTATTTTTTATCTCTGAAGTGATCTACCGGAAATAGGCCACATTTTCAATAGTGCAGCCACTATAGTTCATCATAAGTTATCTCCCTGGAAAAGACCATATTTTCAATAGTACAGCGACTTTAGTTCATCATAAGTTATCTCCCTGGAATAGACTACATTTTCAATAGTACCGCCACTATACTTAAACATTTAGGTGAGGATTTGCAGCTTCTATATATTATGTGTGATCTGAAGTAACCTCCCTTGAATAGGCCATATTTTCTATAGTACTGCCACTATACTTAAAGATACGATGGAGGGTTTGGGGTTTCTATATCACTTTTGTCGCATACAGGAAAAGTTATGTTTGATAGATATTTTTACTGTTATCATTTATTATGATTTTCAAATTACAATCAGTAGAAATTGAATCTTGGATTGTAATACTGTAAAAACAATTATGTCATATTTAATAAATTTAGAATTTTAAACAATATTTAAGTTTTACGTCGTCCTACTTTAGGCTCTGATTTTTGATCGGACTTTCAGAATGAGAATAGTTCCTACGGTTTTGTTAACTGGGGGTAGTCCAGGGGTTTGCCGCTTTTTTTTTTTAAATATGTTACTATGGAATTTTATTTGTATAGTGGTATGTATAATTTATGAATTGGATGACAGATTATTTGTATATTTGTATCAAATGTATGTGATTTTTAAAATCCCTTTAGTTCCTCTTTAAGAGCCATTATGGCATTGATTTGAAGACTTCCATTACTCTGTGTACATATGACTACTAATATATTAAAGTTTTTCAATAGAATATTTTTATTAATGATAAAGTGGCCCTCCTCTTAATTGAAATGAGGTTCCTAAGAAAATTTTAGGGGGGGGGGGGTCATTGGGTTCTTTGTGTATCATTATTTGTGCCGTAATCCTTTGGTGTATATTTAGGTTCAGTTATGACACAGTCCATAGTAGTAATAGTATTTCATATTTTTATCTACTGCCAGACAACGAGGAGTTTATCATGTATACACTGCATAATTTATATTTATTTGTTGGTCACTGCTATTTATCCGCAACAATCCCAACCTTTTTCTATACTTTCCTCTGGGCCAAATTTTGAATCTCGTTCCCAAAGCAAAATACATGATTTTTTCCCAATTTGATGAAAAAGATTCTCAATATGGTGCTGGGGCCATGGCCCATAATGAAAAATAAATTAATGTAACAAGAAATGCATTTAAAAAAAAAAGAGATTCCATTATATATAGATTTTCATGTGTGCTAAAAGAATTTCCCACTTTGTCACAAATTCATTTTAAAATTCTGATTCATGTCGCCAATGGCATTTCCCCAAAATTGACAGAAAAAGGCCTGCAATCATGCATTGTGCCCTATGAAAACCTTGCTAAATAGGGAGCCCTGTTAAGATGTTGAATGTGAACATCAAAAAATACATGTATCTTTTAACTATCTGTACAATGGGAGATTTCCAGGGGAGGAAAGGTTATCAATACACAAACATGTATATCATGTAAATGTTATGTTAACTTTTAAACATCTTCTGAAAATTGTCTAGCAAATCCTTTCAAATTTGTTATGCATAACCTGTAGTGTAGGTCTAACAGGATATTCACTTTGTTACCTTTTAATGGCAAAGGGGAGGTGGGTGGAAATGAAATTCAGGGGCAAAATATAAGGTCCTTCAGGCATGTTGTCATAGATTTGTGGCCTCATCAAATGTCTGATTATAGGTTTGAGACCTACCTGATCATAGGTTTGAAGCATCAACAGATCTGGACATTTTTTATGATAAAAAAAATCATGAATATTAAAGAATTATTGTTATATATATTGAATACAATTGATAATCAGGAAACAGGAAAATTGAGATTGTTTGAAATTAAAGGTTCTCTTTTGCCAAAATTTATGAAATTTTATGTATTAAATGTCAAACTACATATATATTACTTTAATATTTTAATTTTAAAGGAGCATTAGCTGTGTTTTTTAAGAAATTATATTTTCTTTTTTTTTTAATACTTTGATTGATATACAATAACAAAAAAGAGATATACATACACATACAAATTCTTAAATCCCTATATATTTTGTTAAATTGCCTTAGAAATCCAGGTTTGGCCCTTTTTTTCTTGCAGTTGATTAACTCAACCTTTTTATTTGTATATAAATATCACATTGAAACTGACCTTATTTTCACCAAATATATAGAAATGTCAGATTTTTTATGCCTGTGTATAGCTCTTATTTGTTCTTGTAGTAAAAGTAGAAACAAATGGAATAAATTTTTGGTTAACACAGCTAATTCTCCTGTAAGTTGGTGTAATTAGGTTCGACTCATCAAAACTTTAAAGGGGCATTAGCTGTGTTTACCAAAAATATAATATTTAGATTTTTTTCTACTTTTACTTTTTGTACTTGATGTACAATAAAAAAAAAAAGAGCTATACACATACACAAAAAGTCTTATAGTCCTATATATTTTGTGAAAATAAGATCAGGTCCAGTGTGGTGTGCATATACAAATTGTAAGGTTGATTAAATCAATTGCAAGTGAAAAATTGCCACAGGGTTTTTCAAGCAATTTTCTCTAAATATATAGGACTTTAAGAATTGTCATGCTTGTGTATATCACTTTAATGTTATTGTAGGCAATATCAAACTATTCAGTTAAAAAAGGAAGTAAAGATTTTGGAAAAAATATTACAGCGATGCCCCATTGATCTTACACGGATATTCTGTGAATGATTACCTGTAAGAGATAATATATACTTATATAAATATATATATATATATATATATATATATATATATACGGTGAAACCTCACTTATAAGATCAATCAACTGACTGACTCAAAGTGGTTATATAGCCAAGATGTGTTCTTAAATGAGGGTATGGAGTCGCTTAATATTTATTAAGAAATTTTTTAAGAGACTATATTTAAGGTCTTAAATGTGAAGTGGTTTCCTATGTGAGGTCGGTCTTTAGGCAAGAGACTATATATTTAAGGTCTTAAATGTGAAGTGGTTTCCTATGTGAGGTCGGTCTTTAGGCAAGAGACTATATATTTAAGGTCTTAAATGTGAAGTGGTTTCCTATGTGAGGTTGGTCTTTAGGCAAGAGACTATATATTTAAGGTCTTAAATGTGAAGTGGTTTCCTATGTGAGGTAGGTCTTTAGGCAAGAGACTATATATTTAAGGTCTTAAATGTGAAGTGGTTTCCTATGTGAGGTTGGTCTTTAGGCAAGAGACTATATATTTAAGGTCTTAAATGTGAAGTGGTTTCCTATGTGAGGTAGGTCTTTAAGGGAGAGACTATATATTTAAGGTCTTAAATGTGAAGTGGTTTCCTATGTGAGGCAGGTCTTTAAGGGAGAGACTATATATTTAAGGTCTTAAATGTGAAGTGGTTTCCTATGTGAGGCAGGTCTTTAAGGGAGAGACTATATATTTAAGGTCTTAAATGTGAAGTGGTTTCCTATGTGAGGCAGGTCTTTAAGGGAGAGACTATATATTTAAGGTCTTAAATGTGAAGTGGTTTCCTATGTGAGGCAGGTCTTTAAGGGAGAGACTATATATTTAAGGTCTTAAATGTGAAGTGGTTTCCTATGTGAGGTTGGTCTTTAGGCGGGAGACTATATATTTAAGGTCTTAAATGTGAAGTGGTTTCCTATGTGAGGTTGGTCTTTAGATGGGAGACTTTATTTAAGGTCTTAAATGTGAAGTGGTTTCCTATGTGAGGTCGGTCTTTAGGCGGGAGATTATATTTAAGGACTTAACTGTGAAGTGGTTTCCTATGTGAGGTCGGTCTTTAGGCAAGAGACTATATATTTAAGGTCTTAACTGTGAAGTGGTTTCCTATGTGAGGTCGGTCTTTAAGGGAGAGACTATATATTTAAGGACTTAACTGTGAAGTGGTTTCCTATGTGAGGTAGGTCTTTAGGTGGGAGATTATATTTAAGGTTTTAAATGTGAAGTGGTTTCCTATGTGAGGTCAGTCTTTAGGCAAGAGACTATATATTTAAGGTCTTAAATGTGAAGTGGTTTCCTATGTGAGGCAGGTCTTTAAGGGAGAGACTATATATTTAAGGTCTTAAATGTGAAGTGGTTTCCTATGTGAGGTCAGTCTTTAAGGGAGAGACTATATATTTAAGGTCTTAAATGTGAAGTGGTTTCCTATGTGAGGTCGGTCTTTAGGCGGGAGATTATATTTAAGGACTTAACTGTGAAGTGGTTTCCTATGTGAGGTCGGTCTTTAGGCAAGAGAGTATATATTTAAGGTCTTAACTGTGAAGTGGTTTCCTATGTGAGGTAGGTCTTTAAGGGAGAGACTATATATTTAAGGACTTAACTGTGAAGTGGTTTCCTATGTGAGGTAGGTCTTTAAGGGAGAGACTATATATTTAAGGTCTTAAATGTGAAGTGGTTTCCTATGTGAGGTCGGTCTTTAGGCGGGAGATTATATTTAAGGTCTTAACTGTGAAGTGGTTTCCTATGTGAGGTTGGTCTTTAGGCAAGAGACTATATATTTAAGGTCTTAAATGTGAAGTGGTTTCCTATGTGAGGCAGGTCTTTAAGGGAGAGACTATATATTTAAGGTTTTAAATGTGAAGTGGTTTCCTATGTGAGATTGGTCTTTTGGCAAAGTTCCACTGTAAAAACATATGTACAGGGCTTGTATTCCGTGTTACAATATATAAAGCCACATACCTGGTATCTCTCAAATATTCCTGTTTGTTGTTATTGTAATATAATTCTGTGGGTCAGCAAAGACAGTATAACTTACAGTTGGTTTTGTTAAATGATTCATTTTACATAAATTATCATGTTTATAAGCGATTTAATTTGTAACCCCAATTTTTCGTTTTATTTGTATTACCAGAAATGTAAAATTCTACTGACAATATTATTATAGCTTATATTGAGATAACAATCAACTGCTTTGTAAAGGAGCGAAATATTTGCTATACAACATCGGTCCAACTTACCATTACGAAGCATTCTCACTTATTATAAAATCTGTTGATGTCTCAAATTGTTGCCTAGCAATCATATATAAGTAACAATTATGTAGAAGCCATTTATTTTTCTACTAAGCAATGTATGTAACGAGCTTATCACATGATTATGCCTTCAACTTACTAACATTCAAATTTATGAAATCATTGAAATGGTTTCAATTTAAAAAAATGTTGAACATATTTGAGTGGTCACTAACTTGTATAGAAATGTCATATAACTCAAACATTTGCATCACATACGCCTTTGATTTTTTCTTGTCCAACTACACAGATTCAGGTTGAATGCTATAATATTTAGGAATGTTTTCCTATTTGAAAAAATTCTCACCTTCAGGGTATGTGGGGTTTGAAATACAGTGTAACCTGTCTTGAGAACCACCCCAACTGCCACTGAAATGTGATCTCCGAAGACAGTCAGTCTCTCAATAGAGTTTTTACTTAAAAGATTATTGTTAAATCTGGAAAGGTTAGTCGAGCTTGAGTATTGAATAAATTTTAGCCCTGAGCTAATCATGATGTCTGATTATCCAAAGAGGCAAGTCAAGAACATTTTTAGACTAAAAGTATGTTCTACATTTTCATAACAATCTTTATACTTGACACCATGAAACATAAAAATATTCTCAACTCTACCTGTCAGTCAACCAATCAGATAACAGGGTTGAATGAAGAATATTTTCTTACTTAAAAACATTCATTAAAGTTTTATCGGTCAATTGGTGCTGATTTGTTTCACACAACAGGCTAAGAATATTGTCAGACTTGAAGAATGTTTATAAATGTTTTGGTATTGGCACATCCCAGATGTAGTTTTATTTGTGTACATAATCATGTTAACTCATCAACCCCTGAAAAACAATGGACTCTTCTGTAAATCATTGACGTAGACTGGTTCAAATGTGTCTTTAGGGGTGAATAAGTTAACTGAAGGACTAAAATCTGCATAATTAAACATTAAACCATTTCAGATTTACATAATAAATAGTTTCTCTGCTGATAGACTTGACTGCTGTGTGAAATCTCTTATGGCAACCAATCAAAGAAGTTCAAAGGTCAGTGAGCTATCATGATTCTTGCCTACATTATAATGTATTACATTGTACTAAATACGTATCATCGCGACCATTACATGTAGATCTATGTATGTTCCCCGATAGATCATTTGTAAATTCAGTTGTATACATATTTGTTGAAGCATTAGCGCTGAAATTTGCTTTTTGATAGTGCTAAATAAAATATTAGTATAAAATTTTTGGTCTTTTGTTCTTGTTTGCTAGAGTTGTGGTTGTGGTTTGTTGGAATTTTCATCTGCCTTGTACATATGTCTCCTCTCTTTATTTTGAGTATGGAGTTGTTGTTTCACATATTCCAATGATTTTCACATGTACACAGAATCAACAGGTGCAAATGGATTTGGATATACAGTAAAACCTTGTTATACTTCCACCATTTGTTCAGCCTAAATTTGGCATTATAAAGGGGTTTGGCGATAGGTTGAGGGAATTCTTAAATGAAATTATTGGTAAAAGTGGACTTCCAAAAATTTAGGAATAAAACAAGATGGCAGATGAAATGAGAGGCAGATACTTAACATAAATGTTACAGCTACAGGGGATTTTTAGCAGGGCATTTTGTCCTACTCTGATTTTTAGCTCATCTGAACTGAAGGTAAGAAGCTTTATAATGGGAAGGGGAACACAAATTTTGAAATTCGTAATCCTTAGCCATTTGGGCAGGGCCAAAACTGCCAAAAATAGTCCAAATGTTAAAATCTTCACCACTGCACATCAAGGACAAAAACTGAATACATTGCTAGAAAGAGGATAAATCTCCCTACCAAAATTGTGATATTGATAAACCTGGTACCTGGGGGTCCTGGGCATGACCAATATGACCTTAAGGTGACTATGTACTTTACCTTACAAAATAATTTTCTCTGCTTCTATGAATTGTAAAGAAAAAGAGAATACATTTTTAAAAAGAGCATAAAGCCCTTTACCAACATAGTGAAATTAATTTTCCAGGGTTTAGGGCAGGCTAAAATAGCCATGTAGTAATTATGTACTTTTATCTTAGAAAATCTTTTCTACTTCTATGCATTGTAAATAAAAACTAAATACATTTTTATAAAGACCATAAAGCTCTTACCAAAATTGTGAAATATATTATCCTGGGAGCAGGGTTCTGGGGCGGGGCCAATTTAGCTAAATAGTGACTATATATTTGGTCTTAGAACATCTTTATCTATGAATTGAAAGGAAAAACTGATACATTTTAAGAACAAGAGGTCCAATGGGCCTTAACAGTCACCTGAGAAAAATTCCCAGTCAAGTTTGGATGAAATTAGTCCACTGATTCTTGAGAAGTCAAAAATGTCTAAAAGACCAAAAACTTAAACTGTCTGACAAAAACATGAAAAACCAACTGAAACAGGAAATAACTCCCAAAAAGGGTGACCTGACAATTTCGGCACTAATGACTTTTTTGTAGATCTTTATATACTGAACATTTTTGCTTCTTTCACTTTTATTCTACCTATAATACTTTTAAAGATGTCAAAAAATATCCCAAAACATGAAAAATCCACTTTAAAGGGGGAAATAACTTCCATTAGGAGCAAGCAACCTTACAATTTCAGCCCTATTGAAATTTTTGTAGATCTTTGCAAGCTGAACATTTTTGCTTCTTTCACTTATACTCTACTATTATACTTTTCAAGATAATGCCGAGCCGGCCTGGCTCAGTCGGTAGCGCGCTCAACTCTGGATCGTGAGGTCGTGAGTTCAAGTCCCGCCGGCGGCAGGTTGGTTTCCTGTCTTTCGGATGAGACAGTAAAAGCTGGAGGTCCCGTGTCACAGTAGGTGTCGGCACGTTAAGGAACCCTCAATGCTCAATGGCCGTAAGTGCCGAGGATAGGCCAAATTTGAAGCCCTTCACCGGCATTTGGTGACATCTCCATATGAGTGAAATATTCTGGAGTGGGACGTTAAACAGCAATAAACAAACAAACAATCAAGATAATGTCAAAAAACATAAATAAACATAAATTTTTTTAAAAAGAGGGGAAATAACTCGCATAAGGGTTGACCCAACAATTTCCACCAAAAGGAAATATTTGTAGATTTTTGCAAGCCGCTCATCTTAAGGTAATGGTTTTTTCTCTAGCTTTAATAATTTTGGAGATACTTGTATTAAATCAAAAATATCTGCTGACTCATTTGTTCTATATTTAGCCATGGCAGCCATGTCTGGTTCTAGCCCCTGTTCATTCAAAAACATAATGTGACTTTACATAGTTATACTTCATGTCAAGTTTGGTTCAAATTAGTCTGATGGTTCTGGAGAAGTAGTCATAAATGTCAAATGTTTTAGAAAAAAAATCCCATATTTTCCATTTACTGAGGTGCCTGTGACCTTGACCTTTGACCCCATGACCTTGAAATTTTGTCAAAATGATCCTCACATAATTCGTGACAACTTTCTCATATATCTTTGTATACAAAAAGTCGGTCAGTTTTGAGTTATTAAACAATTTGTAATACAAATGTACCCTCTGTTACTGAAGCGTACTTTAGTAGCTCTTTATGGACAGATTTTATTTTCGTTAATAAACATTGACTTTACAATCATGCATAAAAAACTTGAAACTCATCTGATTACGGTATTGGTTAATGAGAAGATTTTTAAAGATGTACCAAGTTTAGGTCCTTTTTGGGCCCCTATTGGTCCTATCCCTTTTCCATTTTATTTATGCGGCTTCACATGGGATGCTACATGCCAAGTTTGGTTAAAATTTGCCCACTGGTTATCGAGAAGAAGTTGAAAATATGAAAAGTTTACGCACAGCGCATGTCGGACAAGGGAGAAGGGGACCAATGGTCTATAAATAGTGACTATAGGCCCTGTCCTTGGTCTTAGAAAATCTTCTCTACATCTGTGAATTGAAAAGATATATGAAGAAGCTGTTAGGAATTGTATTCAGATTTTTTCCTTTCAATTCCTAGATGTAGATTTTTTCTAAGACCAAATATATAGTCCCCCTTCCACCTATCGTTATAACAAAGATATGAATTATCTTGTTATAAGAAGATATGTCGTAATAACAAGATATTATGCTGTTAAAACAAGATATGAATTATCGTGTTATAACAAGATATTATGTCATAATAAGATAATATGTAGTAATAACAAAATATTGTCATAATAACAAGATATTATGTTGTTATAACGAGATATGAATGATCTTGCTACAACAAGATATTATGACATAATAACAAGATATTATGTTGTTATAACGGGATATGAATGATCTTGTTACAACAAGATATTATTTCATAATAACAAGATATTATGTTGTTATAACGAGATATGAATGATCTTGTTATAACAAGATATCATGTCATTATAACAAATATTATATTGTAATAACAAGATATTATATCATAATAACAAGATATTATATCATAATAACAAGATATTATATCGTAATAACAAGATATAACCACTTTTTTCTGTAGACAATATCAGGAATATAGAAAACAGACACATTTTGGTGATTGAAATCTGAATTTAATATTTCATGAAGATTCAAATTAGTTTAACACTCACAAGATTGTAACTGATGTACACATAGATTTTGAATTGGCAAACTCAACTTTAAATAAGGGAGCAATCATTTAACATACATCTCAAACTGTTAATCAGTATGTTTAAAATATTAATGTAAGCCAGTAATTAACTACTTAATTTAAAACATTTAATAAACAATATTCAAGTGAAGTTTGTGTATATTTAAAGCACATACAGTTGAGACTGTCTTAGTGACTCCCTGTATTCAGTGACTCCCTGTCTTATGTGACCATCATCTAGTCCGCCAAAAGTTATTTACTATATACATGTAATTGGTCTGTATTAAGGGACAAGTGACCATGATTTTACACGTCCTAACTGTGCATAAGTCTGTGTTAAGTGACTTTCAGACAACCCCTGATACCTGACAATAAGTGTCAATTACATAAACAATAAGCCTATTCAAAACGAACACCTACCAGCTTAACTTATTTTTATTATTTATATCTTATCTACATCTTATAAATACAGCAATCTTGTTTTATGTGTATGACTAGTAACACATAGACATGAAGAGCTACACAAATTGATGAGTTTAAAAAAACCGAGATCTGTGTGACTCCCTGTCTTATGTGACCATCATTGATCAGTCCCAGAGAAAGTCACATAAGACAGTCTGTACAATTCAGTAGCAACTTGTCCAAGTTACGCTGAGAGCATTGCTATTTTTCTAATTTGATTATTATTTTTCAAAGAACAAAAACAATAAAATTAACAACAAATTAACCACAGAATTGTATACATACTGATGAATAACATTTTCTTTTACAATTCTAAATCTCTCAATCCCCCATGTGTTTTTACATAAAAAGTTTATTTGGTAGCAGAAAACCGAAGGGTTATTTTGTTCATGTTCAAAACCTTTGAAACTAAATGATTGCTCCCCTTTTCAATATCCATATTCAAACTCTATTATCAATATCTTGAGAATGATATGAAAATTTGATCGACAGGATATCAATATCTGGTATCACAGTGCAAGTAGCTTGGTCATCCCTATGCTTGTAACATGTGTACAATTAACACATTTGATAAAACGTTTATGCTGACCAAGTTTTCTAGATCTATACAGGCACATTCTACAGGTAGACATACAAGTTTTTAAGCTTATGGATTTATCTACTTATTCTACTTATATTTTATGAACTCATCAACCCCCTGAAATTGCAGGCAAATCACATGCCAGCTTCAGACAGAAAGTCTATATCCAAACTTAAGTGGTAATCTCGTATTCTTTATTTATGTACTGGAGTACCTGTATGTAAGACCTATACATTTTTTCCTCCATATATTATAGGCCTACTGATATATAGATAAGTCATTTGAACTTTCTGGATTTCAAGATCACAAGCATACATTTTAAACTTTCACATACTTGTTCTAACTATACCTATTCCTGAGTGTGATTTCATGTACAGTCATAAATCGGTAATCAGAAAATTTTGCAGGATGTTTTTATCGTAAATTTACCGATTTATGACCTTTTCTGAAACACTACCCATGTAAGTTCTACCCATTTACATCGTTTAACACATTTGTCCTATATTGAATTCACATACATGTAAATGTTTTCATTTTTCTGTTCCACTAAAAACCCATGCTTATATCTTTACAGCTAAAAAATGGCAAATTTTTAATGAAAGTGAAAAATTTGGATTATACAATATCCTAATACAGTGAAAACTCACCTTAAGACTATTTTGAATTTCAGACCACAAGTTTTCAGTCTCTTGAATAAATATTTAATAAGTAAATGGCCTCACTTAAGAGACCACCTCACTAATCAGACCTTTTCGAGTCAGTCAGGTGGTCTTAATAGCAAGGCTTCAATGTACATTATCAAGACATATCCAACTTTTAGATACCCATCTTTGAAGACCATCACATCTTAAAAGGATCAACTAATGTCATTTTCCCATAGCTTTCTATGTTAAATCAACTTTTGAAAAACAGTTGGTCTAACGTATTTACTCGATTAAATCTTGTAATCTTTTGCACTTTTGTGTTGAAGTTTATTGACTCTTTTGATTTTTTGTGTTGAAGTCTTTGGACTATCATTCAAAATTGGTTTGGAATGTGTCAATTTCTTTTCATGAAAACTGCAAGCAAAATTTGCAGCAACATTTCCTTCTTTGTTCATAGTAAGCGGTGTCAACAATATACACATTGCAAATAAAAAAAAGTTGCTTCTCAGAAATAACATTTTAAAGGAGTTTAAACAAATATCTGATGATGATGATGATGATGATGATGAATAGTTTTATATATATATATATACATGTATGAATTTTGACAAGAACTGACACAAGCATTACTTTGTGGCAGGTATTAAAAAAAGGTCGATTTAACATAGAAACTGATAGGAAAATGGTGGTAGTTGACTCACCTTTGGAACAGTGCTATACCACAAGGACCAAGTCCTTCACAGCAAGTGGTCTAAAAAATTAAATAAAATGTTGATCTTAAGTTTTTATTCCAGATGGTGGCACCAAAACTTTCACCATTCAATTTCAGTGGTCAACATGGGAGCAAATTACAAAAACGTAATTTCTTAATAATATAGACATCATCTGTCTTATGAAACCACCTGTCATATGAAGCCAAAATCTGTGAACCATTCTGTTAAAAATACAGCGAAACTTATATATAATGACCTCCTCCCCCCCCCCCCCCCCCCCCCCCCACCCACCCCCCCCCCCCCCCCCCCCCCCACCCCCCCCCCCCCCCACCCCCACCCCACCCCCCCCCCCCCCCCACCCCCACCCTTAGGGGCCCCCCCACCCACCCCTCCCCCCTCCCCCCCACCCCCCCCCCACCCCCCCCCCCCCCCCCCCCCCCCCCCCCCCTACCCCCCACCCCCCCCCCCTCCCCCCCCCCCCCCCCCCATCCCCCCCCCCCCCCTCCCCCCACCACCCCCTCACACCCCCACCCCCCCCCCCCCCCCCCCCCCACCCCCCCCCCCCCCCCCACCCCCCCCCACCCCCCCCCCCCCCCCCCCCCCCCCCCCCCCCCCCCCCCCCCACCCACACCCCCCCCCCCCCCCCCCCCCCCCCCCCCCCCCCCCCACCCCCCCCCCCCCCCCCCCCCCCCCCCCCCCACCCCCCCCCCCCCCCACACCCCCCCCCCCCCCCCCACCCCCCCCCCCCCCCCCCACCCACCCCCACCCCCCCCCCAACACCCCAACCCCCCAACCCCCCCCCCCCCCCCCCCCACCCCCCTCCCCCCCCCCCCCCCCCCCCCCCCCACCCCCCCCCCCCCCCCCCCACACCCCCCCCCCACCCCCCCCCCCCGACACAAGAAATATGGTCTTTATAGGGAGGTGACCTATATATAGAGGTTGATTTGTACACAAATGGTACTATTTGGGACAGCAAAAAATGGTCTTTGTGACCAGGTGGTCTTTATACACAGGTGGTCGCTAAAGCAGGTTATACTGTAAAAACCATGGCTTTAGCCAAGTAAGCTAAAAAGAACTAGGGATAAATACTGACAGCAACAGTACAACACAGCAGCATTTCTTTATCAGTGTTTGATACGATTAAATGATATAAGATAAAAATTGTTTAACAGGAAAAATGAATTTGATTTATTTGAATAATAAAATACAGTGAAACGTGACTTGAGAGACCACCTGTCTTGTGAAAGTCACACCACATTTAAGTGGCAGCTGGGGTGGTCTCTTAAGACAGGTTTCACTGTACAACTATGTGCATGTATGTTTATGTGCAGTGGTAACAAAAATTGAAACATGATTACAGTAAAACCTCTTTGTAATGCCCCTCGTTTCATTTGCCACCTCACTTTATGCTACAATTTTTGAAAGTCAACTCTTTCATTTTTCCCTATAATTAAATTTAAAGCTGAAATATGAAGATAAAAGGCTTTTGAACTTTTAATAAAAAAAATGTGTGTTGAAAACAAATGTTTTGAAATATTCCCACTTCATATCCCCATATAGCTGACATATTTGTAATTGTTTCTCCGGAAAATCAAGTCCCACAGCAGGTATAAAAGGCAGAATAGTTATATTGGTCGTCATTGTATATCTGTACTCATAACACGAAATGTGCGAAGTCCCAGAGGCTGAACAAAACTCATCGAATCTTACCTGTACTTTTGTGTATACCGTGTCTACAGACGTTTCAATAGAAATATACATCTGTGCATCAAGTGAAGTTTTCAACAAAGTACAAACAGCAACAAACAGAGATATGGTTAGTTCATTCATAGTAAATCCAAAAGTTATTCCATTTTTCCAAAGATCAAGTCCCTTCCAACTGTCCTACTATCATTCGGCCAATGAGCCATGTTTGTTCTTCCGATAAACAGCAAGGTGTTCTGAAACAATCTTTGGATCTTTGGAAAAATGGTTTAAGCTTTAAGGTTTCCCTCAACCTAACACCAAACCCTATTATGATGCCATATTTGTGCTGAATGAATGGTGGCAGAATAACGAGGTTTTACTGTTTATATAAATTTAAATATACATATATATATATACACAGTGGAATCATATTATCTCGAAACTCACAGGACCGCCCCTATTACTTTGAGATATCCAGAATTCAAGATAACCAAACTTTTAATTGATATATTATTATATCTATAAAAATCGGGACCAGACTTTCGACTTTGACATATCCGTAATTTCGACTCAACCGTTTTCAACATAACAAGATACCACTGTAAATATATATATATGAATAAATCAATTTTAACAAACTAGAAAAAATGAAATAAAAATATGTAAAAAATAAGACCACAGCAGTACACTGATAAAATCTCTTTCAAAGAAATCATAAAGTGAAATAACACAGTCAAACAATTTATAAGAATGGCTTGAGGAAAAAACTGGGACTTACTTGGGTACTATAAAAAAAATTTCTTTTGGAAGTAAGAAAATTGTGATTACCTCCCTTTGTAAACTACATTTATTTAGTATTTTGTGTAGCATATAGTATATTTACTTGATTGATCATAATAATTGCCAGGGGCATTGCATTTCTCCCCAGTGGTAGAGGCCTCTGAAAGAGTACAAAAGTGACCGACTTTCACGGAACCCAAAACATAAGACATAAATGTATACTTTTTTGACACACCCAAAGTGATTATAATGATGCCGACTTATACGCCAGTCTAAGATACACAGACTATAGGTATCACATCCATATACATGTAGAATCAGTGTATGTAAACAGAAACCTTTTGCTGTTAATCAGGGAGTCTGATTACTGTCTACATGTATATCAATAGTACCCTGGATTAAAGACATTTTCATTTGCAATCGAGATTAACCATGCTATCTGTATTTATGCTAACTGTATTTATTTTGCTGTTCCTGAAATTTGGTCACTTTGGTTGAAATTAGGACCATTATTCTTTTTTTTTTTAGCCAATTTCTGAAAACTAAGCAATGTTGTGTCAATCATTCTATGTGGCTGAGATTCTCATAACGACATGGATACAGATTTTCCAGGTTTTGAATTTTAATTTTGAAAAGTGTTTCACGCCACACTCAACAATTTTACGGTTATATAGTGGTGGCCAATCTTTCATGGTGGAGGAGAAAATCTGGTTACTCTATAAAAGAAAGACCATCTACTTAACGCAAACTAAACTGGCAAAAATTTTCAGACTTTGAAGGTATATACATGTACATCTTAGACAGGGTGGAAAATTGACTAAAATTAAACCATGGCCAAAATATCCAAATTTACAGTATTATGTCCAGTGTATATAATATAAAAATCATTGTAAGTACAGTGGAACCTGCCTTGATTGACCACTCTCATGAAAGACTATCTGTTTTCTGAGACCACTTTTTGAAAACTGCTTGGTTAAATAAAACCTCTTTTAAAGGGGCATATTAGCTGTGGTTTTTTTTCCAACCTTTCCTTTTTTACTACTGAGATTGATATACAATAACCAAAACTAGACATACACAGGCAAAAATAATATCAAATTCCTACATATTTTGTGAAAATTGCTTGAGAAACCCAGTTTGGTACTTTTTCACTTGCAATAGATTTATTCAACATTACTATACCGCACTGGACCTGACCTTATTTTCACAAAATATATAAAAATATCAGATTTCTTATGCCTGCTAATACCTCTTATTTGTTATTGTACATCAAGTTCAAGTAGCAAAAGAAGAAAAAAAATCAAAATTTTTTTTTTGGCAAACACAGCTAATGCCACTTAAGAGACCACCCGTGTTATAAAACCACATTTCAATGGTAGGAGGTGGTCTCAAAATACAGGTTCCACAGTAATACAAAATTTCATATACATAGATTGTGCTTTTTGGCACTGCTTATACCTGTATGCCACTTCAATGTAAAAGATGTGGAGATGGACATATCTCTCATTGTCCCCTGTAGCTACATTTAGACTTGCCCACTTCAAAGAATGACAGAGTCTACTGTCAGAATTCAGGAGTGTATGATTTAGAATTTAAATTTAACAATATTTTTTCTTGCAATATTAACTTGTTTACTCTTGCATTATGACAGTAGACCATACTATTTATTGATTTGGGTGAGTCTAAATGACCACAGGGGTGAATGAGTTAAGTCTTGATAATTGATATCAATTTTCATAATATACCTACATATATATATTTTTTCATTCATCCATATTTTTGTACAATTATTAATTCATCTTTAGACAATATTTAAACAAAATTACAAATTTCAGCTTTGGCAATTCCATGTTTTTCCAATGTTAAGCCTCCCAATATGCTTTGGTTGGTTTAGGACATCATATTTGAAAAAAACACACACACACACACACTGGCAATATGGGAATGTATGTTCCTTTCATAAGCACATGAAATGAAAGTCATAAACACATGACATCAAAGTCATAAGCACATGACATGAAAGTCATAAGCACATGAAATGAAAGTCATAAACACATGAAAGTGATTTGCTTCTGCAGTTGGTTTGATGCAAACATAGTCTTCATATGAAATAAAGTTTCTATTTCTAATCTATAAATATTCAAAGTACTCTAGTGCATTCAGGGTACTGTAGCGTACTCAGGGTACTGTAGCATACTCAGGGTACTGTAGCACACTCTGGGTACTGTAGTGTACTCAGGATACTGTAGCATACTCATGGTACTGTAGCATACTCAGGGTACTGTAGCACACTCAGGGTACTGTAGCACACTCAGGGTACTGTAGCATACTCAGGGTACTGTAGCATACTCAGGGTACTGTAGTGTACACAGGATACTGTAGCATACTCAAGGTACTGTAGCACACTCAGAGTACTGTCGCGTACTCATGGGTACTGTGGTGTACTATGATTAATTATAAATTTACGTAACTCCATAACCTGATGCCATTTATTTCTATTAAATGATACCAATTATAATTGAGGAGTTTTGTGTTTTTCATCAGGGTTTTTTTATTTTCTATTTACAATGTACATGATGTATCCAGGAAGACCTGCCTTCCACAAGTTAACTGGCAGATTAGGTTCAAACAGGGCTTTTCAGGCTGTATGTGTGTGTTTTATTTTTAACAGGTAGTTAGGTTTTTTTAATTCAGGGTGGATGCTTAACATCGACAAATCTTGAAATGGCCTTACTGCAAGAAATTAAATTTTGTATTACTGATAATTCATAAATTGAACTGTACACAATTTTAAATATCTAGAGTAAATAAAGATGTAAACATACGAAAATATCAAAACATACGTAATTTTGACTGGCAGCCATTTTTTTTTACCAACACTTTTGCCAGGTGAATGTACATATTCTTTTCAGTAAATTACTTTAGTCATACCAGAGATATATATGCCTTTGTTCACATAATGTACAATATTTTCCCTTGCAACTCACGAAAATAAATTCTTTCACAGGTTTAAAATCGTGAAATCATGTATTCACAAATATATCTGAAAACATGAAATAAAATCGTTCAAATGCATAAGTAAATTAAGGTTATCGATTTGGTAAATAAACATTTGATTGAAGATCTTAACTTTGAGATGTGTTGAAATTCTATTTCTTGATCCTAAACAAATATAGATTAAAATATCAAATTTCAATGCAGAACAAAAATTAAGAAAGAAATGAAAAAACAAAACAAAATATTTTGATGTTAAGTCAACAAATAAAAATATATCCATTTAAATTTGAAAAATGTCTCACTAATGGTTTGGCAAATTGCAGCCTTTTTTAAATGGTGCATCTGTGTAAACAATTTTAAAAAAGAAACAAACAAAAACAAGATATACTTGAAAAACACTATGCCCTCCAGAAATAAGACATTCATAAAAAAAGTTCCATAACTCTGACAAATATTAGCAAACATGGGCCAACAACCCCTGAAAAAAATGGACTCTTCCATAAATCAAAGACTTAGACGAGTCCAAATGGGTCCTCAGGTGTAAATGGGTTTGGCTGAAATACAAGGATTGTTGCAAACAGGCAGACAATAAACATTAACCCCCCCCCCCCATTTTTTTTTTTATCTTGGGGGCATATAAACAATGTGCTGTGCACAAAATTGAAAAAAAGCAGCCATTAGTGTAATTCCAATGTTAGACCGACCCTAAAACAGACCCATATGCCACATAACAGCCACGTCATGTTATTCTGTTATTACAATCTTGACATAAACTACTTAAAACATGGTAATCTACAGTTCTCCCCTGACCTATTGTCCCTGTTATAATGCCAAACTCGCATATCACCACCATTTCTTGCAGAACAAATTTCCTCCTCTATAATTTCCCTCTTATAATGCCAAAGTCACTTATTACCATCCACGGCCAATTCTCCAGTACAAAAGGTCATTTATGTTAAATCCTAAATCACTATCACCATACCAGGTGAAAAACCACCATTCAGTACAGAAAGGTAATTATTGTTGAATAATCATCGACCGTATATGCCCAGTGTTTAGTATAGCATGTTGTAAGCATGGTATCATATACTGCAGGGATGACAGACTTGATGTTGCAACACCTTAAAAATTGTAAACCAAACCTGTTACATCGCCAAAAGTAAGGAAAACAACAGATGGTATTGTAACAGGGGAGAACGGTATTTATTCTGTAACTATTTCAACAAAACAATGTAAGGTGTGTTTTTAAATCTACACCAGTAACGTAAAGGAAATAAATATCAACAAGTTTTCATAAAACACCACATGTCAGAATATGTTCATTTCACATTTAACAAGCTGAAAGAAAAGAAAAATATAATAAAATAGTTATCTGTGTCTATACATGTTATATGTAGCGAAAAAATGTAACAAAAATTATGCTGATAAAGTATCAAACTACAACTGTAACAACAACAACAACAACAACAAAAATTATATTTCTACAATTTAAGGAAGTAAATATTTGAAGCACATGTAAACAATATTCTGCAGATATATGTACTTTTTTTCCTTTAAATAAAACATCACTGATTACCAAGATAGCGTAATCTGTACAATGGCAATCATCAAAAAGCTTGCTATAGAATGAAGTACTTTATATCACTTACAAACATTCCGAAGACCATGATATTTACCAACTATACATGTATATATGTCCTATATCATGTATATGACAGATTATGAAGCATTTTTTTCATTGTTTTAAGCATTACAAACATTCATAAGATCAAGACAAGTATGAAGGAAGTCCAAAATCTAACATTAATAATTCAAATCATGTTAGTCTTAAAAGTGTAGTAATGGTCGATTAATGGGGAAAAAAATTAATCTCAATAAAGTCCATCATCTTCAACGCTATCATGTGATAACTTTCTATGTATCAGTAGTTCATAATGGTAACGGTACGTATACACTTCTTCAACAAATCATTTCACAATTCCTGTTGTCGTGGAAATCACTTCCATTTTTTACAGCATGAAATAATACTGCTTAATACTCAAATTCAGAAATATCTGGTATCTGGATTTTAGTTCTCACTTCATAAAAAATATAACATTTATAACTCCATAACTTTAGAAGTATTCTGAGAGCAAAAGGAAACTTTCCTGTATTATTTCTATATTTGGTGTTTGTCTTTCTTCATCCACATAATAGCATTAATTCTTTATTTGAAATCATTCAAACTAGTACCGGTATATATGATTTCTCTTCTTTACTTTCAATAGATCTTTTTCACAATAACTATGTTCCTGTAAGTTTGAACAGCAAATTGATACAGATTCTCAGAAAATGATGTCAACCGAGAATTAGTTTCCACGACAACGTTACCATTTTTATGACTATCTGTATCATTTCGCAATCCAATGTTACAGGGAGACATTTTTCGTGAAAAAGGTCTATTGTTTACACTCATTTTTTTTTTTTTATAATTTTTTGTCTTTTGGCTTTATTGTCTTTTTTTCATGATTTTAACACAAACACACTAAATTTCAATATTGTGCAATCAAACAGTCTGTAGCAGCCAGTCAGACACTGGAGGGATGATCATGAGTGTAGCTTCAGGCATCAGAACGTTGCACCACCTAATTAATTAGATATTCAAGCTCAACTACAGTACAGTGAATATTGTCTTGAAAGACCACTGTCATGAAAGACCACCTGTCTTAAGACCAAATTGTGAAAACCACTTGATTAAATAACCCTTTGTATAAAACCTCTTTTGAGAGACCACCTGTCTTGAGAGATCACATTTCAGCAACAGATGAGTTGGTCTCTCAAGACAAGTGGCACTGTACTCAAGTAGATACTCCTTTCTACTTTAACTTAACTATTTTGATGATATAGAAAATTCTGGGGCCTGTTTTATAAAAAAGTTGTAAGTCTTATGTCGCAAGTTTGAAATCAAACCATCTATCCCTGAAAATAATGAACTCTACTGAAAATCCAAATGTGTCTTTAGGGGTGTATAAGTTAACAAAGACATAGGATCAAAATATCACTCTGAACCTAATTAAAGTCTTATTGCCATATACGTATACAAAGATCAGTTATAACACTTACAACAATGACCACGGTCTACTGACTGTCTCTTTGTAGTCTGACAGACAGGACACAAGTCACAAGTCGTAAATGTGGTCCTAAGACAAAGTCTAATACTTAAGACCTTTCGTAAAACCAACCCCCGAACATTACTGATGAGACAGCAAATTATAAATTCCAGGATGTTCATTCTCATTTCAAACATCGATTAAGAAATATGATCTTCCTATAAAAGCAATGAATAATTACCACCTGGCTTTTGAGACCACATTCAAGAAACCACTCGGTTAAATACAACTTCCAATAAAACCCCTTTTGACAAAAGACCTGTCTTGAGAGACCACATTTCAGTGGCAGATGGGGTGGTTTCTAGAGACAGAATCCACTGTACTAGCAAAATCAAGGTTCTACTCTAGTTTTTCTTCTATCAGCACTTTCAATAGTTTTTGGAGTGTTGGGCAAGTTATGTAAAGAAGCTAGCAGGAAGGTATTGGTAAACTCTGTGTGTAGATAGAAGTCAGCATATATTTCTGAATAGAAAGCAGACAATAACTTACATATGTTTTTCATTAAATCAGTCAAAAGAGTCTGTCAGCTATCAGCTTCCATTGAAAGGTCTGAGGATATTCCTGACATACGATGAACAGTATTTCCTTCTTTCAAACACAGATTTCATCCTCTTATTTTGAAAGTGAGCATCCAGTTTGGTATTTAAGAAGATACACACACATGTGTGTGTGTGTGTGTGTGTGTGTGTGTGTGTGTATATATATATATATATATATATATATATATATATGAAAATTTATTTGAGCTTGAGTATTTAATTCAAAATGGTGGTGTAACTTGCTCCAACTGGACAAAGAAGAAAGTTAAATTACAGGTGGATAAAACATAAAGGAGAAAAAATGATAAAGGTATAGTACAGAAATTACAGGTTGAAAAATATTAGAGGTAAGTTAAAGGAGGATAAATAATAATGTTAAATTTCAACAAGAAATATATTTTTGAGAGTTGGAAAATAAGATTAAATTTCTATGTTCTATGAGTATATACTAGCTCTATATATATACATACACAGTGAAAAGCCAAAATTGAAGCAAGATGTAATTTTCTCTCATTGTCGTAAAAACACGTTCCAGAATCACTATGCTCTTCTCTACCCATGGCTTCATTCGACTGAAATCACTCTTAGCTAATGAATATTTATGAGGAGTAGGTGTTGTCCAATTTATCCAAGCACAGTAGTTATGATAAGCAGTGGAAGTTATCGCATAGTCTGTTGACCCAATACAATTCTGAAATTGTTTAAAAGTCTAGATCTTATTGGTTGACAAATGCCAGCAATGTTTACTCACATTGGCTGAGGCTTCATGAATGATAAACATATGCATGAGAGATTTCTGTCGCATGAGATCATGGGTAGGAAAGAGTATAGCTATTCCGGACCGTGGTTTTAGAACGATGATTTTCTCTATTTATTTCAATAAAACCACATTTTTTTTCAAAATACTATTACCAAGTCATTTCCTAATCAGTTTAAATACAATTTTCACTTTCTGTGTGTGTTTTGTCTTAAATTTCCATTATTTCATTTTGTTAAAATACTGGTGGGTTTTGAAGGATTCAAAGTTTTAATGTCTCTTTTTAATATATGTAAACAGGGAATTGTGACCAAAAAACAGAAATTTTAAACATTATGAGCAAACATAGAATGAAATTGTTAGATATTATGAGTTCTATGGTATAAGGCTTGTCAAATCTCATTTGTTACATCTTATCAAAACTTATCATGAAAAACAAATGTCTTCTTTTTCATTTATATTGATTAACACCCAATAGTTAATCTTTTCAGTGTATTGAAACAATAATTCTTAAACGAGAAATCATATTCCAATCTGGTGATCGCCAAAATATTTTTCTATGAAAATCATTTACCAAATGAAATTCCTAAAATAAAGTTGTAAATATCCTAGGATTACAGGATGTGTTTGAAATAATGGCACAGTTATTTGACAGGAAGAAAAAACTATACAAGCCATAAACATTTCAATTTGGTATAATAAATACATGTACAATAAAAACAAAAATTCAAAGTATGCTAATTTGGTTTGTTATGGTTGCTACATGCATCTCCTCAAATAGAGGTTTCCTTTATATAATGATTCAACCTAAAATGCTCCTGAAAAGGGCTCTCAAAATGAATATTATTTTCATAAAATGGCCCCATAAGGGTTCCCTACTAACTAATCAGGTTTTCCTTTTTTTATTGTATACATTTTGCGGTTAAAAAAATCAAGCTTAATTGCAAACAAGATGCTTTTGAGAAACCATGTGTCTCAAAAAGTTAAGTCATGCATGGAGAATTTCAAGTCCCATAACTCCGGGAAATATTGCTAAATGTTGGTCATAATTGAACTCATCCTAGTCCACTATGAGTTTAAATAACATACTACATTAATTTAACTTATCAACCCCAGAAAAACAATGGACTCTTCAAAATGTGTCTTTAGGGGTGAATGAGTTCAATTTAAGGAAGATTTTTTGACAGAAATCGAAACGTTGAAAATAGACATAAGGACAATGGACCAAAAAACAATATGGCCTCCAAATCTTCAATCTGGGGATATAAACACTTCCTGTGACCTATTAACCTTATGTTCACTTTACTCTTCTGTACTTCAGGACATATTCTGGGTACACTTGGTCAAAAGTGAAAATCACGAAAATATTGGGGTTGTTGACATCATCAACGCATGAGTCATACAACTCGAATGGGTCCTGTGGATTTTTCGGTGGTGGCCTTCTCATGGTACTTTCGCCCTTTGCATACTCTCCGACCAGTGCTTTTACAAGGAACATCTCTTGATAAGAATCATAGCGGTCAGTGTAACTGTCTGCAAATTTAGCACTTTTTGCAAAGTAGCTGCCCTTGCCCAGTTTGGTTCCTGTAGTCCGCCCACTGAATCTGAAGTCAAAACCTTGTCGGCAGATGGCATCTACATACTTTCCGGAGGTTCCATGGAAAAGTGCTTTCTCTCCAGCTTGTCCTGTCTGACTTTTTCTTTTCATTTTTTCTTTTTTACTAAAATGTGAAAAAGAGATGTGGAATCAGTTAAGATAAAACTGACTTCACTGATGATAACTAACAATAACCCAATTGATCATTTGATTTTGTTTGAACAAAAAACGATTTTTATATCCAAATTTTAATAAATCATGAATGTTATCAATACCGTATACTTGGAAATTTTCTAAGTACCGGGTATCTACCTAGAAATTTTTTAAGAGATTGAATATTTACAGCCCTAAAGGTGACTAATGTGTGAGGCTCAACAATCAGGTTTGTCCAGTTCTCCTGGAGAAGTCCATTTTGGGGGTCAGACAAGAAGATGTTACTTCTCATCTGTCCAAAAGGACAAGTGAAATTGTTGAAGACAAAATCTCATTCAATACAGATTAGACTTGTTTAAACACAAAATAATATCTTTAAATTTTACACCTCATTTTCGGACAAGTCATTTTTGCATTCAGACAAGTAGATTTCAAAACCATTTGTCCTGCTAGACAAGTGGACATTTTCATGATTATTTGCCCCTGGGTGGTCTGATAGTGATAAGCAAGATCTTTTTTAGGTGAGTATCTGCTGTAGTCCACTAGATAATATGGAGGTGGTATCAGGTGCCACAGTGGATTGTGTATCCATTTGGACATAAAAAAGCAAACTAGGTGGCACATTTTGTCTTACACTGACTGTTTTAGGTCAGTTGTCTTACACCTACATTAGCAACCACCTGTGTATAAAAACCACTTAGTCACAAAGACTGCTTTTTGCTGTCCCCAATAGTACCATTTGTGTACAAATCAACCTCTTTATAAAGACAACCTTCCTATAAAGACTGGTTTTTTGTGTCCCTAAGGAGGACATTATATACAAGTTTCACTGTACAGTAGTCCCCCTCTTGAGAGACCACCCCATTTGCAGCCAAAAAGTGGCCTTTCAAATGGGGTGGCCTCTCAAAAGAAAATAACCAAAAATATAAATGGCCAAAATAACTCATTGTCTGACATCTAATCGAATTGTATATAGTTGTACATGTCCAGTTTCTACATAATGTAGTTTGAAGATGTGATAAAATCAGTTCAACTGCTATGCTACAACTGGAGATTTTTAATTTTTAGCTGGAGATTTGGTCGCGAAACTGGAGTTTTTAATCGACGTTTTGTTGTCATTTTTTATCTTTTTTTTTTTGCATGTAAAAACTTCTGATTGATGTCCTTGCTTATACACATACCAGTTGAATGAAAAGATAACAATTTTGCTTATAACTTAAAAAAAAAATAATTTTAGTTTACATAATTTAAATACCAGTCCGGTCCGTTTCCGTTTCTTATACTACTTCCGGAATAAACATCTACCATTACATGTGCTTTGTGACAATTTAGACCTTGAGGTTTATGCTTTGCATGCTTGATTATAAATAAAATGATAATTTCTTTTTGTTCAAGTACATTACAAATACTTTTTGAGACTGTAAGATGTTGTACTAACTATTTTTAATGGCTGGAATAATGATTCTTATCATCAATGATCCAAGTGTGTGTCACATGGCATATACACACTCACTTAGACTAAGTCTTAAGACCAATTAACTGCCAATCAGTGGACGCAACAGTGTTATATAATCATTAACACCCTCAATAATTAACATGCCCACTGGCTATATACCTGTAAAAGTGTCAACTGATTGATAACTGGAGTTTGCTGATTAGTAATTATGAGGAGTTTAGGCCTACATGTTAGTCACATTTATTTTTTTTGGTACTTGAAATTTGGGATGACGGAAGATTCTGAAACATGACAGGAGGGGCTGAAGGGGAACTAAAAATCGAGAGATTTTCCTCCCACGAGAAGAATCACATGTATGCCAGTGATTTTAGGTTTCAGCAGTTTTTTTTTTATTGTCTGTTATATGTTTATGTTCATATTCAAACACATTTATGGAAATTTTCATGGCTGTTCCGGTAACTGTTGACTGTTAGCCATTTCAGTTATTTTGGCTAACCCGTAATTAGCTTGGGATCCTGGCTAATTGATGCTAACACTGTCAGTATATCAACGAAGGATGATTGGACCAGGAACCCAGGCTAACCTGTAATGAACTTCTGTATCAAACTTTACTACTTCCGGTTTATTGGACTTGAACAAAATTCAACTTTTGACAATGAAACCGTAGCCACTAGACGTGTTGAAGGGGTGGCCTTCTTAAAGGGGTAATTTTGTTCACAATACGTAAGTTCATAATAAGTAAATGCAAGTAATATTCAGCCTAGAGAAAGGGGTGGCCTCTCAAAAGAGAGGCGGTTTCACAAGGATGACTACTGTATTTAAAATGCCCAACTTAATGTCATCTCCAAACAATCTCAAGCAATGATTGGGCGTGTCCCTTAATTTGAACTATCATATAGTCTCTTCCAAAGTTATGATACAAAAATGTTTGAATTTGAATTTTGAATGTTGTTTTATGCCACACTCATCAATATTTCAGTCATATAGTGGTGTCAAGTTTTTAGATGTGACCAACAAAACTCATTTACAATGTACCCAGGAAGAAACCAGCGCCTTCCGCTAGTAAACTGCCAAAATATCCAACAAAATCAACTTAGGCTTCATTAGGACTTGAACCTGCACTGTGGTTAGAAACTTCATGGTCATTGGTGTAAAGTGTGATGTTCTAACCACTTGGCTACGGAGCCCCCCCCCACCCCCTCCTGATACCAAAATGTCAATGTGTGTAATATCTACCTGACGAAATTCATCCACAGTTCTCCATTCTCGACTCTTTCTATACACATGATACTATACAATGATTTGGACATTGTCTGATGAAATAGTTCAGCTATATTTCGTATCTCTAGCAACTCATTGTCGGCATTTTTGTAGTTTGGTCCATAAAGCTGCAATAAAGAATTCGAAGATGAACTACACATGTTTTTTTTTATTAAAACTACATACATTTTTTATCACCATACAATCATTCCAATTAAAATGGATATTTACAAAATTAAAGTGGAACCTGTCTTAAGAGACCACTTTCATCAAAGACCACCTGTCTTCTGAAACACATTTTGAAAACCACTTGGTTAAATAATCCTTTAGATAACACCTCTTTGGAGAGACCACCTGTCTTGAAAGACCACATTTCAGTGGCAGATGGGGTGGTCTCTCATGACAGGTTTCCCTACAGGTATAAATAGAATTTGTATATCTTTATCAATTACACTTTGCTTTTCTGCTATTGTAAATCCCGCCTCAAATTTTTCACTTATATGTAGATGTCATCGGCTTTACATGAAGTGCCACAAATTTTGACTTGTGCTATGGACTGATAACAATGCAGTGAGGGCTCTTTTACCTGCCCCGTCTGCATGATATGGGACCTTAATTGTATGTCTCATTTGAAATATCTGTGGATTTCACTTTATATGCCAATCACTTGGTAAAGGAACAGAAACAATATGTTCTGTCTTAAAGTCTCAGGTATTACACGAAACTGGGAATCAAACCCGGGGCCTAATGTTTGTGAGTCGAAACATAAACCACTATATCACCGCAGGGTGAATATGCTTTCAGTCCGAAAAGGGCAAAAATGACCAGGGACAAAACTTTTCAGGTATATCAGGCATTTTTCTGTCAATTTTGGGAAAATGTAAATTTGAACGTGAAATTGTGTCAAACTGGGAAAAACTTTTTTGCACAAATGAAAGTCTGAATGTAATGGAATCTCTTCTTCAAATGCAATATTCTTTACATTAACTTATTTGCCATTTTGGTCATGGCCTGAACACCAAATTGGTAAATTTTTTCTTCAAATGGGGAAAAAACATGCATTTTGAATTTTGAATATAGCCAAATTTTGGCCCATGCAACTTATAGAAAATGGTCTGTATATAGTTTATTTTCTTTGTACATGTTGTACTTTAATATATATATTTTACTCAATTTTAAAAAATATGTATATTATTTCTGTTTGTTTTGGTATACTTTTGGTTTTTTGGGGAGGATCAAGGGGAAAATTTGAGATGAAACATACAAACAAAACAAACATCTTGCTAAATCACATACAGGGTATATAAAAATGAAGTCATACCATAGATCTATTGAAGTGGTCATAGATTTTATCATCTGAAGGCAGGCTTCGGATATTCCATGTCCGTGGGATGTAAGATAGGACCGGTTTTGTAAGAGCAGGACTTGTGATGGTTGAAACAACTGCACCAGCTGACGATAAATTCCCAGGGGACCTGCAAAACAAAATAGGAATATAACAGAATTTTGTGGCTTATTTTTCAATTCTCATCAGTTTTTTTTTTCATAGAAAAATTAAAGTATGAATTTGAGATGAATAGTCAAAGTTCACATGTATCTAATTTACTGACAAACAAAAGTTCAAAAGTATAATAAAAATTTTGATTCCTATATTCTCCTTAACTGATGGAAACCCTGACCTTGGGACCTAAAACAATGTATATATGACATATCCTAAAATGGCTATTTTATAACAAAAATGGAAGATTAATTTCTCCAATACCTGTGTTTTCTTTCGTCTATTTCTTTTTTGTTGACAAACTGTGGCCGTCTTCGCACAGGTCTCTCAGTACCTGTTTCAATGTTGCACTGAATCATTCTGCTGAAGTCCATAACGTAATTATGACCCATTGTAGCAAACCTCATCTGACCAGTTGAGTTTTCCAGGTAATTCTGTTCCATACTGCTACAATCCACAAGTGTAACGTAACCAGTTTTGTTCTATGACAACAAAATATAACAATGCTAAAGTCATTGATCCTAATAACTTTCTAATACATCTCTGTATACTTAAAAATTGATCAGTTTTGAGTTAGTATGACATTTGTATAAAATTATTTAAATCATTTTTCCAATCAAAGGTAACTCCAACAACTATTACAAGGATTTTCCATACTCTTTTGGCAATGGGGACTGGGCCTTTTGAATTTGGAATTTTAGCAACATTTGATTGAAATAGGAAAATCTAAAAATACACAAAATTGTTTGAAAATACAAGAATCTCTTCAAATTCATTGTAATTTGACTTCAGCTGGATTTTTGACTTCTAATTTGGACAAAATGCCCTTTTTGCAGTGGGAATGAGACCTTATTTTGACCCTCTATGATAGGTGGAAAATCCCCATATCACCATGAGCAAACTGAACTTGCAGTCTAGTTAGTTGTCTCATGCCTATGGCAGTAGGGAGAGTTATGAATATCTTTCTTCCATGAGAAATCAGTGAATTTTCCAGTCTAGTAAATCTATTGTGGAAGTTCACTGTCTGTTTATCATCTAATTATCATTATCTTTCATAAACTTTTCAGTCAGTTTTAGATTTCCAAAACCAAAGTCATTTATACACTTATAGCAAATGGCATGAAACGGAACTCTGGAAAATAAAATTCAAACTTAAGCCATCATTCTTTTTCCAAAACTATGTACTAATAAAGTATATATAAAATCATGAAAAATAATGTGTTAGATGTTCTCAAGTTTAGTGGTGAAAATTTTAAGAAATTTTAGAGAAAACAAATCTAGGAGACAATATTGTAATTAATTCAAAGTATCACACAGTATTTTACCTCATGACCATATTCAACCCAGTGGTTTTTTTTATCTTCCCAAAACCATTTCCATGTGGTTGCGAGTGGCTGAAATTTTTCAGCTCCAGAGGAAGCAGTTGAGAGTCTCTGAACTTCTATTTGCAGGACAACGGTCCTATTTTCCACACCAACACCCTCCATGAGGTCAAAGCTTATCTTTATGACACCGGAGCTGTAAAATGTAATACATTGTAATTTGCTTATGTTATGGTACACTTGCATCCAAAATATTCTCTCAATTTACATTGTAAGAGAAATATGCTGCATTGCTCTGTTTAACTCACTAGGACACTAACAAATTTTACTCATGACATCTTGTTTCATCTTTACATCTGTAGAATGACATTTCTATAAAAAAAATATTTACAAAGGGTATGGAAGGTTCACAGGTCAACTGTCAAAAACCTAGCTTTTCTGAAGTACAGTAGAGTAAACGCTGTCATGTTTATATTTGAAAGAGTTGCCAACTGAGTACTGACATCCTGTTGATTATGCATAGGCTCTATTTGTCATCGGGTTCTGGTTTGAGTTGGTAATAATCCAACCCGAAAGTAACTTGAATAAGTCAAGCCCTCTACATGTATGTTTCCGATTCCACCTTATTTTGAGGAATGAAGTGATCGTAGTGAGCGAACTATAACAACTGTTTAACAACACAAAAGAATCGCTTCCTATTCGCTGCCATTTGCAATCTATACTGATATCACTAAACACCTAATAGGACATAACATTACGAAATAGCTGCAGGTTATTTACAGATTGATATTATTACATCAACATTCAAATCATATTTGTATTTTTCAATTAAAGATTATTTTATATTCTGATAAAGAATATTAACTTTGTTTTATTAAAAGTATTGGTGTTTGTTTCAAGTAAATAGCATGTGGTTTGGGTTATAAGAAGGACCTTTTAGAATAATAGTTTTTGAACCGAACCGTAATACGGAATATACGAACCAAACCGAAACCCGGAATAAGCGAACCGCGATTCGTCAGTTTTTAACCAAACCGTCGCACCCCTAAATATTATGTAGTCATACCAGAGACATGTAAGCCTCTGTTTAAACATATAACAACATGCCCCCCATCTTTGTGCCTGCTGGCATATAAAAGGATGAACCAAATCGTACATTTTTAGAACTTAAAACTGAATAGACTTGCATCTCTGTCTGTAAAAATAATGTGTGCTAAGAACTGTATACTTTTCATTATGGTTTAAAAATAAAGTACAGTAAAACTTTGATAAGTCTAAGCTCAAGGATAAACCTAGAAAAGTTCGAAACACCGGGACTTTGATTCCAGAATTGTAACCAAGTACCATACATTTTGTACGATGTGTAATTTCAGAGATCCTATAGAACGTATATGATGACTTCAAATCCATATAGGGCATATACAGCAGTGATTATTTAAAATTAAAAATGAACTTAATGATCGTAAATTAAAATTCTGGGAGTTTACCAGAAGAATTTTCAAGGTGCAATTTGGTACAAATATATTTTCATTTCAATAAATTTGTAAGGATTTTTTATGCCTTTCCTTATAGAAAAGGGCCTACAAATTTAATCAAAGCTTCAAGAAATTCGACTCATAAAAGTTTAAATCATAAATTATAAGTAGCATTTGAGATCTTGTCAATAGTTCGAAACATTGAGAAATTTTGACTCATTCAAGTTTGACTCACCAAAGTCCTACTGTAATCATTTTTTGACAATGTCACATAACCTACCCATTATCTACCAAACATTCACCAAAGTTCTGAGCCGGCCTGGCTCAGTCGGTAGCGCGCTTGACTCTGGATCGTGAGGTCGTGAGTTCGAGTCCCGCCGGCGACAGGTTGGTTTCCTGTCTTTTGGATGAGACAGTAAAAGCTGGAGGTCCCGTGTCACAGTAGGTGTTGGCACGTTAAAGAACCCTACTGCTCAATGGCCGTAAGTGCCAAGCATAGGCCAAACTTTGAAGCCCTTCACCGGCATTTGTTGACGCATCCATATGAGTGAAATATTCTCGAGTGGGACGTTAAACAACAATAAACAAACAAACAAACCAAAGTTCTACTGTAATCATTTTTTGACAATGTCACATAACCTACCCGTTATCTACAAAACATTCACCAAAGTTCTACTGTAATCAATTTTTGATAATGTCACATAACCTACCCGTTATCTACAAAACATTCATGTTTGTTTACATCACAGAAGTTGATCTCGATTTCCTGGTTGTGATTTTTCGGAAAGTTTTCCCATTCATTAAGTCCCTTCTTTCTGTACTGCCACTGGTACATGATATCACAGTGTTGTTTTCGGCAACTCTTACCAAAGGCACACCGCCCCCGTAAATGAAAAATACATATTTCTGTGCTTGCTATCTCGTTAGGTTGATTGTGTATATCTGTCTCACCTTCAAAATCTTCCTCATCCGATTCGAGCCTTTGCCTGCAGAAAAGTGAATAAAAAGTATGTTTTATCTGAATGATTAAGTCATACAATGTGTTTAATTAATTGCAGTAAATTACAGTGAAACTTGTATATAAAGACCCCCATAGGGACACAACAAAACCAGTCTTTATAGGGAGGCGGTCTTTATAAAGAGGTTGATTTGTACACAAATGGTACTGCTGGGGACAGGTGGTCTTTAAACAAAGGTGGTCGCTAAAACAAGTTTCACTGTAACCCTTTCAACACTACAGACTATGATAGACTGGCCTAAACAATAGAAAAGAGCATTCCATTGATATACTTGGGGGTGAAAGGCTTGTTCATTTTTTGTTATAATGTACCAAGGGAGAGACCAGCAGGTTTCCACAAGTAAACTTTAACTGACAAACTTCAACACAAAATCAGCTTAGGTACCCGAGGGGTTCAATCCCTTGCTAACAACAGGTTAGAGACATCTTGGGTACCCGAGGTGTTCAATTCCTTGCTAACAACAGGTTAGAGACATCTTGGGTACCCGAGGGGTTCAATTCCTTGCTAACAACAGGTTAGAGACATCTTGGGTACCCGAGGGGTTCAATTCCTGGTTGCTACCCGAGGGGTTCAATTCCTTGCTAACAACAGGTTAGAGACATCTTGGGTACCCGAGGGGTTCAATTCCTTGCTAACAACAGGTTAGAGACATCTTGGGTACCCGAGGGGTTCAATTCCTTGCTAACAACAGGTTAGAGACATCTTGGGTACCCGAGGGGTTCAATCCCTTGCTAACAACAGGTTAGAGACATCTTGGGTACCCGAGGTGTTCAATTCCTTGCTAACAACAGGTTAGAGACATCTTGGGTACCCGAGGTGTTCAATTCCTTGCTAACAACAGGTTAGAGACATCTTGGGTACCCGAGGTGTTCAATCCCTTGCTAACAACAGGTTAGAGACATCTTGGTTTAAAGTGCTATATTTGTAGGCTCTAACATTACATTTTTACAAATATTTTTACATTTCATTTTATTACATATTTCATTATATGTTATCTCACATTTATTACATACATGTATAGTTGTTTTTCATTTTTATTACAAACCTATAAGGATCTCTTGATTCAAAGGAGGCCTGACTGCTTGCATCGTCCCCAGTGTCAATGTTGTTGTCACGAATTTCTCCAAGGATTTCTTTTGGACTTCTCTGAGTGTCAATTCCATATTTCATGAGGATTTCTGAAAAATAAATCCACTCGATAACTTAGAAAATAAAGAAAAATATGTTTGGTCATTCCAATTTTTTTCTATGTTAAGAGTCTGCGTGCACTTTGGTTAAGGACATCATATTTATTAAACAAGAGGCCCATGGGCCACAACGCTCATTTGAACTGTGTTGGTATCCTACAAATATGGGAATCTCAAATTTACAAATTATTTTAATATGCCTTATGAGTGGAGGAGACTTAAAAATGAATGACAAGAGGCCCAAGGGGCCTTAACGGTCACCTGAGTAAAAGAGCAACAATCGCTTAAATTAAGTGATTGACATGTTAAGGCCAACTTTAAGAAAGGGAATCATGCAAGACTCTTTAGGGACTGCAAAATTGTGTTTGAATAATGTCTAACAACATAAATTTATTTGTATTGACACATGTATGTGGTATTGCGTGGTTTACCTGATTGTGCAATAAAATTCACTCAAAGCAAGCAGCAATTCATTTTATATTTTTATTATACCTACTACACAAATCTCAGAGTATTAGACAAATTACACTATGACTCACAATCATATTTTTTTAATACAAACTTTGATTGCCTTTACTGGGAGATGCTTTCTACTAAATATGGTTGAAATCTGACAACTTTGAATTTTTGGCTGATTTCAGTGCCCCCTGGTGGGACCGTTTTTAATCAAATAAATTTTTTTTTCACAAACTTTGTAATCCTCCCCCCAAAGATGCTAAATATCAAATATGAAGTCATTCCCATTGTTGGTTCTTGAGAAGAAGATTTTTAAACATTTTCCTTATTTTACCCCTTTTAGGCTGCTTTGGAGGATCTAAGGGGACATAACTCCACAATTTTCACAAACATGAAGCGTCTTCACATGAAGATGCTTCCTGCCAACTTAGGTTGAAATTGGCCTTGTGATTCTTGAGAAGAAGTCCATTAAAGAAGATTTCAATATTTAGCCCTTTTTACCCCCTTATTGGTCCCCAAAGGATCAGAACCTTTTATTTCTACACAAACTTTGATTGCCTTTCCTGGAGGATGCTTTCTACCAAATTTGGTTGAAATCTGACAACTTTGAATTTTTGCCCGATTTCAGCGCCCCCTAGTGGGGCCGTTTTTCATCTGATAATTTTTTATTTCACAAACTTTGTAAACATCCCCCTAAAGATGCTAAATATCAAATATGAAGTCATTCCCATTGTTAGTTCTTGAGAAGAAGATTTTTAAAGATTTTCCTAATTTTACCCTTTTTGAGTCCTTATGGGGCCCCTTTATATTCACAAACTGGAAGTAGCTTCCCATGGGGGATACTTCCTACCAAGTTTTAATGAAATTGGCCCACTTGTTTTTGAATAGAAGATGAAAATTTTCAAAAGTTAACGCACGACGACGGACGAAGAGTGATCGCTATAGGTCACCATGACCTTTCGGTCAGGTGACCTAAAAATGACAAAGCTGGGAAAGATGTCAAAAACATTAAAAATTACTTTTCCAATCTATTCCAAAAACAAGAAATTGAATCATGCATCCATGAAATCACTCAGATGCAATTAGTTTTTTAATCCATTTAGCAATTCTGGAGAAGATTTTTAAAGAGGGGTAATCACTCAGGCCTCTTTTGTCCCACCCTGTATCCACCCATTGGCTGATCTGGCCGAAATTAAGATACATGGTACAGGTTTTTGAGTACTTACTTCCTGTAAAGTTTCATCAAAATCCCTTCAGCAAATTTTGGAGAAGAAGTCAAAAATGTAGACAATTACCCCCCCCCCCCCTTTCCCAAACTTCATTTCTGCAGTCTTAAAAAAATTCATAAAAAATTTAAAAATCAAATTTCAGCAAAATTCTTTCAGGAAAGCATTTATCTTCCAAACCACAGGTAAAAATCATAAAATAAATGCATCATATTCATAATTAATAATAAGGGAGGAAATCAAAGAAATCATACAAAATGAATGAAAATTACAGTCTAAAAAGATGTCAAAAACGCGTCAAAAATTTATTTTTGGATACAGTTAGTTTTTCATTTCATGCAGCAGTTCTGGAGGAGAATATATTTAAAGAGGGGTACACCCTGGGGCCTCTTTTGCACCACCCTGGATCCACCCCTAGGCCGAACAGGCTGAAATAAACAAACTTAGTAGAGGACCTTGAGTACTTGCTTCCTATAAAGTTTCATCAAAATCCCTTCACAGATTTTGGAGAAGTCAAAATGTGAAAAGTTTACGAACAGATGGACAGACAGACAATGGACAAAAACGATCAGAAAAGCTCACTTGAACCTTCCGTTCAGGTGAGCTAAAAACCCAACTGGTAATCCTGGAATGCATTATTTTTCCTTACAACACATGGAATGAAAGTGTTTTATTTTTTAAGTTGGTTAGATACAGACACAATTCAGATAAAATAAAGATAATATAGATCTACCAACAAATATTTAAAGATCCCTAGCGCATTCAGGGTAGAACCAATTTACTCAACTCAACTCCATAACCTGATGCCATTTATTTCTATTAAATGGTCACAATTGTAATTGAAGAATCCAATAAAATTCAATGTCCTCCAAAGGGAAGTATAGTTATGTGAAAAAACAGCAAAACACTCAATATTCACAAATTTTCAGCCCCCTGGCCTTTATCAAATGAAAGACGACAATTACTGTTTTTTCATATAATTAAGAGTTTTGTGTTTTTCATCAGGTTGTGTATGTGTTTTTCGAATAGGTAATTAGATTCTTGTAATCAGGGTGGAAAAAAACTTGGAATGGCCTTATCATATGAAAAAACATTTTGCAGCATTTAAAAACAACAGAACAATATATTTATACACATACAAATTTGCTACAAAATGTCATGTTGAATACAGAAAACTGTGGAGTATTTCACTATTTGTATCTTATTTTAATAACTCAATTTGTTAATTACTGTCAAACTTGCATTAATGGTCACCTCTATATAAAGGACACCTACCAATAAGGTCATTCACACATAACCTTTTTTTAATTTGTTTTATAATGAATTAACCTCTATATATATACATGTATATATGTATCTATAACGGCTACTTTTGCCTGTTCCCTTGTGTGGCCTTTATGGACAAGTTTGACTGTACATTGTACTTTCATAGTTTGCGGGAGTATTCTGTTTCAGTGTTCCAGATTATATCCAAACATGATTTTTAATTTTGGCACTGAAAATAAAAGATTAGGGCCTGGGATTTTTCTTTTTTTTTTTGGTCCTTCTGCTTGCCTCAGTGTAATTTGATTTTAAAGTAAAACCACCTGAGTTTATTTCCTCAAATCTTACTGACAAATTGATTCATATTTACATTGTATTAGACATGTTAGATCAGATCTTCCATGAATAAGATAATGGCTAACTTTTGGCAATATTTGGCTTCCCTCAACCTCTCACCAAACCTCTTTATAATACCTAATTTTAGCTAAACAAATGGAGGTAGTATAGTAGGGTTTACTGTATATTATATTTGCATACCCTGGCATCATGGGTTTTTGACAATCTAGGAACCCTCCCGAATGATCTGATGTTAACAGAGACGTAATAAATTCATAAAATTCAACATATCATCAAAAACATATGATGGCGCGGTAGAGTCAGTTGTATTACTTCAAACATTACTATTACCTTTTACTTGTGGACTGAAAATATCATGATTTCTTTTACATCTTTTCCCAAATCTGCATTGCCCAATAACAAAAAATTTGCAGATGTGCAAATATGGACAAGATAATCCCTCCTTTTCTGTGCGACATCCTTCGTTTATGTTGTAAAATTTGCATATTGATGGAAGCATTGTCCGAGACCTACTTTCCGTGGTACGAAATAGGCTTTTGATGTCAATGACACTAAGGTGCTCCAACATATGCCTGCGCAGAAGGGCAACATTGTGTTGGGAAGTAAGGTCATGTCCAAACAAACAGGTTTTTCCTTGCCTTTGCACGCGGCAGTTGTTTGATAGAAGGTAAAATTTACATATGTGAAGACCATTGCAGGTCGGAAACCCTCGGCATTGACCCTGTTTAGAGCAGTGTTCTCGGCATAGACCGAGTCTTGTAACAGCAGTTACGATCCAATCTTCAATTCCTCCTCTACAAACAAAACTAAAATTATCAGAATAACTTTCTAAAATATCGAATAACTGTTTTTCACTTAGCCTGACGAGGTTTCCGACTCCATGAGTCAGATCTCGTAAAGATATTGGCTTTTTTGACTGGCATAAAACCTCTATTGCTCGCCTGACGATCTGATTATTAAAGTCTTGGATAGTTGCAGCAGGCCCGGGCGCACGTGACTGGTAAGCTAATGGTGCCAAAGGCAGATCCAGTGTTTGCACAGGGTACCTGTAAGCCATAGTCAAATCCCTGTTTAATTCTTAGACGAGTAACATGTTCGGACAACCGGAGTTTGTCCACAGAAACTGAAAGTAAACGCTCTTTGGACTAGATAAAATATCGACGCAATCCCTAACCCGAATTGTTGTACATGACAGCGGCCATGCGCTGTTTTTAAGTATAATAATAAAATGTTGAGAATTATATTGCAGGCACTGATATCTCAGTCAGTATCGTTTGGAAAATGGACACAGTGTTTTGAACTTACGTGTGTTTTTTGTTCGTTTTTTTATTCGTGATTCAAAAGAGACCTATGGATCCGCCATTCAGTACAATCATGTGTCTTTTAAGTGGCAATTACATCCGTGTTAGTCATAATACGTTGCTAACTTTGATAATTAAACCAATAAATGACGCCCAGTGCAAAAGATTATAACATCCTAGTAAATATCGTGTCTAAAAATATAGATTCTTCTATGATCAGATGATACGTGATATGAAAAAAGAAAGAATTTTAACGGCAAACATCTACAAAAGAAATAGACCTAAACAAATGAATTAAATAAATAAATAAATAAACAAATGAAATAATGTATGAATAAAAGAAATAAATAAAGGAGTATATAAATAAATGATAAAATAATGAAATAAATAAAAAATTAATAAATAGATAACTAAACAAGCAGATAATAAAATATATAAATAAATTATTATTTACGTTACGAAATCGTACATAGTAAGGGATATCCAGTGAGCCTGAGAGAGAGAGAGAGAGAGAGAGAGAGAGAGAGAGAGAGAGAGAGAGAGAGAGAGAGAGAGAGAGAGAGAGAGAGAGAGAGAGAGAGAGATTATATTTCAACATCATGTTAGTTTATAGTTTAAACATATTTAAAAAGTTATACCAAGATTATATAAAGCCCTCTCCCTAATAATTACAACATATAATTCGGTCATAGATGGCGACATTGTATAGAATATCGTTTCAGAAATTGATGATGATGATGATGATTGAGATTGAATGTATTGTAGATTTTAATCAACGTTCCTCTAGACAATAGATACTTTAGTTTTCTTATAACATTAACTTGCTTGTATACGGAGTTACATATATTATGTACATGACATGGCCATTTTACATTGATACCTAATGTTTCTGTTTATTTACATTGTGTAGATTCGTGTCACCAATTATCGGAGTCAGTGGAACTTATGTATATAGCACGACGGTTTTGGAAGGATTAAACGTAACGTAACGAGTTATATCATCGACGATTTCTTGTTTATTACATTACAAGAGGAAGAGGACAAGGAGGTGTCATCGGAAAATAAACGCGCAACACAAATACGATTGTCGACAATATCATTTATAAATACTGTAACGTTTTACCTTAGCGTGAACTACACACGTAGACAAGGGCGAGTTACAAATATAAACAAACACAGATCCACCTGCCCCTTTCGGTTGCATATTTCTGTAACCGACTAGCTCTTTCAGAAAATAAAAAGACAATCAAATTGACTTTACACAACAGAACATTTATTACAAAATTAATAAGAACTAAAATACGAAGCCAGTACAAGATTAAAGTGGTGACAAAAAGAATAACAGGTCTAAATTACCTGTCCGAAGGTCTAAGCCTAGGGACACTCGAACATACGTGAAAAACCGGTCACATACCGGAACAAGTTTCATTGGCCACGCATTGCCAAGTAAAACTACGTATACAAAAGTAAACTAAAACACTCATTCATATTTCAGTCTTCATAAAAGTAAAGCATGAAAATGAATAGTAATTATATTTACTTTACACAAAATATCTCAAGGGTATCTTGTGCCCCGTGTTAGACCGATGACAAAAATTACCACTTTGTAAAATTATAATATAAATTAACAAAATCATTAAAGCATACTCAAGATACACGAAAACACACGACTAGTGTCTAAAATAGTCATTTACTTTGATGGTAGTGAATGACGGCAACAGACAGGATGGATTAAAAATGATATAAAACTGAAGTTCACCTCACACGAGCATATCAAGTAGACGAAGGAATGGAAATAGAGAGCGTAACATTGTGTCACATCTCTTTTATAATTGTAACACTTTCCGGAAGTACCCAAATAACTTAATGAGCCAATAAAAGTCACAGAAAAGTGACCTCTGAAGACATAATGTAATCAAACGGAACCTGTCGAAGCTTGCTATATTAAGATTATTAAACGAGGTTAGTACTGTTAAAGAAAGGTAATTAGAAAATAAATGAGAAAGAAATAAAATTATAATAAACTAAATAATAGGTCAAAGAAAAATATCAGCAAGGCTAGGCAGGTTCGTCACAATACTAACAAAAAGAATTTGATGCAAAGCATCAATTCGCCGCCAAAGGTATTTCAAAGGAAGTTTGGGAATAAATGAATGCAAGGTTTCAGTTACTTAATATCTATTACGACAAAAAGTCCCACCAGATAACATTTTTGTGAAAATAGAGTCAACAGAACTAATTTAACGGCGATTTCCCGTCAACTAACACCAAGTTCACAGACAGTAGTGAGAAATGGAGTGGTCACCATGTTCCTGGTCAAATTCATCCTTTTAGTAGTGTTTATATAGCAATTGACATCAGCGATGTAGCAATGTCTATATATGTAAAAGTTTACAAAATGACAGTTGCAGTAATTTTCACTGTTCTGCATAATGGTTGTCAACAATGGTGAAGAACTTGGATTTTTTTTTTAAGAAAATGTATTAAATATTAGTATATATCAAGAATATAAAAGGTAATTTAGAAAAACATTTATGGAATAATTCAGAATTATTTTTTTTAAAACAAGTCCATATTCCAGTCTGTTTCGTTCATTGTTGGCCTAGCCGGCTAGAGTGGTTCGATCTTGTTTAACATGATAATTCTGACTTTATCCATTATTACACAAAACTCGTGTTAAAAGTAACATTTTATTATATGTAGACTTTAACATGTACTACATGTACTACAGTTTTTATGTCGAAATAAAAGTAAAAATGGTGTGCTTCGGTAATTAAGGTCTGTTTCGGTAAATCGTCCGACCCGTTTTCACTTTGTTGTTCTCCCAATCATCAATATTTCATACGACACATTTCGTTTTCGGTGTTATATTTATTCCGTTTTGCACAAACGAAATCATTTTAAATGATAAAAAAAATTTTGTTCCAAATTTCCGTCGTCCACTAAACTTATATAATAGGATATCATGCTCTTATCAAAATCAAAACTCCCATCATTTCGACTAATGTCTCCCACTTATCGTTATTTCAAAAATACGAATCGCGGTATTATACCTTAATTGCATTAAAAAAAATTTAGATGCTGATTATTTATGAAACAAACCAACATCACTTTCATATCTGAAATTTAATAGCGTTTTTGCCTCAAATAAAATTACTACGTCATTACTTCCGCGTTCAAAGAAACTAACAGCTCCTTCCATATACTACTTCCTAACTTAATTTGAAATATATTCGCCGCCTCCTGGCGGCGAATAATAATAGTAATGGGCCTAGAACAGAGCCTTGTGGTACACCAGAAGTTGTAGACCGGAGTTTGCCGTAACGCATTGTTGTCCGTTTGCTAAATAATTTTCAATAAAGCTAAAACATCATTTTGCAGTGGCGTAGGAAATTAACGATATATAATGCAATAAATTTATACAGCAGTTGCGGATCTAGAATTTGTTCAAGAGGGGTGGGAGAGTTTGAGGCTGGTGACATAAAATCACACTTTTCAAAACTGTTATACAATATATACATGTACCTCATCAAAAGTAGGGCGAGGAATTAAAGTTGGAGGGGTCAAATTTTATATATATGTCCGATGAGGTATTCTCCAGCTTTCAGTCATAAAAAACACCGTTCCCCAACCGTGGTCCAGGATATGCTTCCCAGAAATGTTCAATCTTCAAGGCCCCGAGAGTTTATTATCACATTGCAACTTTATTTTATCCCGGCCAAATATTGTATTGAATTTATAGACTTATCATTTACCCAAAATAAATCGAGTTTCAGCAAACACAAATGCATGAGCATGATGAGGGAGTAAAGAAAAGTTTAGATTTTAAATGCTCTGGAAAACCTGGATTCCAGACGTGTTGATAATATAAAAAGTATAACAGAAAAAGTCAAGGGTCGCCCCTATCCCCGGTTCCTACGTCTGTGTTGATGTGCTGCAGTACAGTTATTTTGTTTGGAAAAAAGGATCCTCTCTTTTCAGGATTTATTTTCCTAGTCATAACATTAAAAATCTAGATCATTCTTCTTCCTATTTTCCAATGCTCATTCAAACATACAATAAAATAAAAGTTTTGTATTGTTTTGGTTTATTTTTTTAAAGCATGTTGTACATGTTTAGATTATAAAATATTGACCTATCATTTTTCAACAACCGCATTTGTCAATTTCCTTCTACGACGAAATTACATAATTGACTGTCGAATCGAACACGTTGCTCAACACTTCCGTTTCCCGGCCATAATCCGACGTCTAAGAGCGCAGTTATGTCGGAAATACACTCTGAGGTATGTTTATGTGATCTGATTTTTAATTGACAGAATTTATGATAATTAATAGTTTTATTGTCTTAAATCTGTTTTCAGGGAACAGGTTTCAACATTTAGATAGTTTCATCGTTGTCATTTTACTAAAATTTTTAGTTCACAAATTTGACAAATATCACTAACATTGTGTTTTGCAATCGTATTCATGTGAAACATTTCAATGCTAACTCAGATGATATTTCTGTATATTCTCGGGATTACGGAATAATGCAAGTTTCGCTTTACCCCACTTTACGAAGTTGATAGGTGTGTTTGTGTGTGTGTGTGGGGGGGGGGGTCCGGGGGCGTATGCTATTGCGTAAGAAAATTGTATGAGGTAAGGGATTATGGTTAGGGTCGCCTGCTCTTATTTATACCACTGGGTTAAGAATTACGTATTGAAATTCGTTTTTTGATTCCTTAACACATGATATTCAACGGATGCTGCTTTAGTCCTGTATTTTGACAGAAATGAAACTGTTTAGGACTTCATCTATTTTCAGTGCTGTGGTTAAATATATTGGTTGAGGTCAGGGTCTGAGGTCACCACTTATACTTAATGTTCAAAGTCAACCATCTTTTCTGACAAACCTTTTTCTGCAATTTCTGCTGGGCTGATATTTGGCCACATTTCCATTGCAAAATACATGTGTTTTTTACCAATTTGATGAAATAAAATTCTCAATTTGGGGTACAAACAGTGACCATTTTATAAAAATGAATTAATGCTGGGTAAAATGCATCCAGAAAAGAAATTTCATTACGGTACATTTATATTTTCACATGCAAACTGTTTTTTCCCAATTTGACACAGATTCACATTTAAATTCCAAGTTATGTTGTGAAGGTCATTTTCCCAAAATTGGCTGAAAAAGGCTTGTTTCATGAATCAAGATAAATTAATGCACACCAAATTTATCCTGCAATTGGATATGTGTGTATATCGAAGACATACAAGTGTAAATAATCATTTGAAGAAAACTTCAGAAATATTGAAATATTATTTGAGCTACACATGCCTTTTCTGCAATTTTGGGGGGAATTGCCATCTGAGCAATACATTTGGAAATTTTAATGTGAAATAGTGTTAAATTGGGAAAAATGATTTGCAGACATGTAAATCTAACTGTAAATGAATCTCTTTTTAAATGCCATTCTCCCTGAAATAATTCATTTTCATCAACGCAGTTATGTTATGCTAAGTTAAACACAAACACACTTGGCCTGTAATTGTGATCATGTCTTTGTAAAATATCACTGTAGGCCTATTGTGATTTACAACAACAACAACGTAAAAGGAAAAAACAAAACAATAAGAGAAAATGAATCCGGAAGTCAACACATTAGGAAGTCAGGAAGAAGGATTTAAACTGATACAATATTTTAAAACATTTTGAAGTCGATCTAACAATTCATTTTAATGGGGAACAGACTTCCTGAGATGACATTTTGTTTACTGTTCAAGGCTCTACAACACCAAAAAATTCACTCCTCATTTGGCCAGTTAACCAGAAATTTTAGTGTCCAGCCAGAAACTTTAACTCGCCAATATATATATATATATATATATATATATATATATATATATATATATATATATATATATATAATGTGTATGTGTATTCTTGTTAGAAAAAATTCTTCTGGATGAAATGAAATAAAACATTAATTTTTTTAAGTTAACATGAATTTTTATTGTTTCAATCCATTTAAAAAAATGTTATTACATGTAATTGTTGACCTTTTTGTGCATTTTTAAATAAGTCTGAGAGTTTTTATGTGCCTATATTTTTCATGTTTGTTGCTCTGATATTGAGGCACACTTAAACTCTGTTTTTAAATTTATAACACTGGTTTGTTTTCAACAAAATTTGCAGAACATTTTCTGCCCACAAGAATTTGAAATTTTATCTGTAAGTTAAAATCGAGAGTCAAACACCATATCGTCAGACAAATACCTATATCATTTTTTATAAGGTTTTTGTCCGACAATCAGGTTTTTGACTCTCGATTTTAATGTACAGATAAAATTTACAATTCCGGCTGTGCCTGTGGTCTGCCCGCCCTCCTCGTCGAACACTAGCCATAACTAGGTTCCAGTATTCCTGTAACACTAACTACGTTTAAATTTGCTAGTGTCCAATGAAGAGGTAGATGCTTCTGTTGAAATCAACACAGAAGAGAAAATGTCATCTTGTTCTGTTTGGAAAGTTTCAAGTCGAAAACATGACAGCATACAATGTGTTTTTATACAGTAATCAATGTGAGTTAGACGCTCTAGTTTATCGAAACTAAATAGCCAGATTGGTTGTTGTAAAGCACATAACAGATCATGATTTCGATAATGTAATTTCACAGTGAAAACGGACAAACTTTTGATTTCCGGCTGGGAAAAAAACTGGTCACAATGTGGCAACTGAATTAGAATAAACACTTGCCAAAACCTAAAAAATGGTCGCATTTGTGAGTGATTTGGTCGCATTGTAGAGCACTGCTGTTAGAAATTGATAAGTTCTACTCCTAGATAATATCATTTTGATAAGTTCTACCTCTAGATTATATCAGTTGATAATTTCTAACTCTAGATAATATCAGTTGATAAGTTCTACCTCTAGATTATATCAGTTGATAAGTTCTACCTCTAGATTATATCAGTTCTAAAAATTATAAGTTCTACCTTTAAATTATATCAGTTGATAAGTTCTACCCCTAGATTATATCAATTGATAAGTTCTACCTCTAGATTATATCAGTTCTAAAAATTATAAGTTCTACCTTTAAATTATATCAGTTGATAAGTTCTACCTCTAGATTATATCAATTGATAAGTTCTACCTCTAGATTATATCAGTTGATAAGTTCTACCCATAGATTATATCATTTAATAAGTTCTACCTCAAGATGATATCAATCGATAAATTCTACCTCTAGATTATATCAGTTGATAAGTTCTACCTCTATATTATATCAGTTGATAAGTTCTACCTCTAGATTATATCAGTTGATAAATTCTACCTCTAGATTATATCAGTTGATAAGTTCTACCTCTATATTATATCAGTTGATAAGTTCTATCTTTAGACTGTATCAATTGATAAGTTCTACCTCTAGATAATGTTAATTGATAAATTCTTTGAGATAACCAAAATTTTCAATTCGCATATTTTCTTTTCTTATTGGACTAAGAATAGACTTACTCAGGGTGTTGCTTAATTCAAATTGGATCTAAGCAACTATTAATTACAGTTTCATTTTGACTTGTTAACAGAAGTTGAATGTTCTGTGTTTTGCAGGTAAGCAAGTAATTTTAAGAATGATTTTGCATACAAAATGTAAACCTTCAATCACAGATGGTAACTTCAAGATAACAAGTGACAATTCTGTAATATTTCGATACTTGGGACCAGAAAAATACTTTGAGATAGGCAAAATTTTGAGATATCCAGAATAAAAGTAGTAGAAATATATAGTAAAATAATCAGGGCCGACCGTTCAACTTTGACATAACTGGAATTTAGACTCATCAGATTTGGACATAACAAGATTTCACTTTATATCAATTGATAAGTTTTACCTTGACATAATATCAATTGATAAATTCTACCTGTATGTAATATATCAATTGATAAGTTTTACCTTGACATAATATCAATTGATAAATTCTACCTCTATGTAATATATCAATTGATAAGTTCTACCTGTATGTAATATATCAATTGATAAATTCTACCTGTATGTAATATATCAATTGATAAGTTCTACATGTACCTTGAGATAATTTCAATTTCTAAGTTTTACCTCTAGACATTTTTTTGCTTTGTCCGGGCCCCATATCTTTCTTATTTCAGCAACTAAGCTTCCTATATACATCTTAAGTAGACCTACTGTTCCTTACAAAATGTGTACCATATTCTTATAAAAAATCCCAATCAAGTGTTCAGACAGCAACTGTAATATCAAAGTACTGAAAGTACTGATACAAGTTGATGGTAATTGTAAGTTTTTATGAGATATAATACACTCAGTATACTGAAAAAATGTACGTTGTGTACACCATGTTTGAAATATGTTGCAGGTTAATTTCAACAGAGGGTACCACTGTCATGTTGTAAATTTTGAATTTACTGTCACAGTATGACATCAGCCTTTTCACTGAGAAAATGCATGTTATTTCCAGAGTTTCCAAATTAGCAAAAACCTGCGAGGTTCACCCAATTTTACCCAACAATACTGACAATGAAAACATCACATTTTTTCAGGTCGAATTATAAATTACTTTTTAATTCGGTAAAATTAGGTTTTACAAAAGAGTAACTTAAAATCGGGGAAGACATTTGGCCTAACGTGAGTAGTGATGGCTTATTTATTATGCAAAAAACTATATAGATCAGCGATATTATTATAAAATCTTGTGCTTATAAACATTGTTTCATTGATATTAAATTTCTATGTGACAGGGCAATATTATACCCTTACCCTACACTTCCCATCAGTAGCCTTAAATCTCTAGGTCAGTACATGTACATGTAAAACATTTTCCCAACTTCAAAGACTGCTGTGATTTTCTCATCAGTTAGGATCATGTGAATGAGGAATGATGCAACTTCTATGCCCAACTTCACAGACAGATTTTGCCAATACACAGTAAGGGATATTATGTTAATTTTCAATTGAAAGTAACATTCTAAAGCAAATTTATAATATTTTAAAATTCATAAAGGATGCCAAATTGACCTTCAATAGCATATATTTAAACAAGTCTTGTAGACCTATATTTTTCAGCAAATTGTTACTATATTTTAGTCATTTCTAAAAGCAAAAATATACAAATAAAAGTTCGATTTTGAAATTTCAATCTTGAAGTTAAGTTTATGTAACTGAAATGTACATAAATATAATTTTCTGTCAATATAATGTGTTATTACCCCCATACTACAAAATGTGCTTTGACTTGTTGTTACATCAACTCGTAAAAATGATTTAATGCAAGGGGGAAATGCATTTAACTTGTCAACCCCTGAAAAACAATGGACTAATCTGTAAATCAATGACTTAGATCAGTGCAAATGTGTCTTTAGGGGTGAAAAAAGATTCCTTGACATTTAGATTTATGTGTATGCATTAACTATTTTCCATAATTTGACACTAATTCACATTTAAATTTCCAATTTTGACGCCAATGGCATTTTCCCAAAATTTGCAGAAAAATGTCAGAATTAAGCTCCCGAAAAACAACAACAAGAAGATCAAGTACGATATGTCAAACTTGATGAACTTTATACACTGTTGTCTACCTGATTTATCCCTTTCTATCATTTTTTATTCTGTTTTTAGAGTCCATAGGAATTGTCAATACACTAAAGGATATACCTGATGAGGTCATATTTAATAGGCATAATTTTCAGGTAAATAGCTAGATATATCCTAACATGAATAGGAACAAGCTTATTTGTGACCCTCGAGATTTACCTATCAAATCTGTCCAAAAGAGTCTTACCTAATACCTCTATACTGAAATACCTGGATTACATAATTCCAGGTATTTGTGTTGTGTGTCCTAGTTTCTACTTTTACCTGAAACTGTGGGTGGCTGGAATTAGTAGATCAGGCCCTAGTGGTCAACACATTGTTTTTCTTGAGCATTTTTTATTCTATTTTCTAGATATCTGTGTACAAACACATTCCATTTATAACAATTTTATTTCTTCATAGGGTTTCATGTTTTGGGTATTTGTCCAGATAATTGCATGGTGTCCGGATGATGGTGTACAGTTGGAGATACTAGTAATTTAGCCCATAAATGCTGTGTCCATTTTGAATATTGACTGATGCAGGACTGTCATTTATCAAAACGAAGAGAATCAGGTAGGTAAATTTCACACCTGAAACCTTGCAATTTTGTAATTGACCTAACTCAGTTGTGTAAATAACAGGGATTTTTCACACTTTTGGGAATCCAGTTTTGGCCTTTTGATTTGGGAAGTTTGGAAACATTTTATTGAAACTGGGAAATCCAAAATATACAAATCTATGTGAAAATACAAGAATCTCTTCAAATTCATTGACATTTTAGTTCAGTTGGGAAATTTTGACTGCAAAGCGGAAAAAAATCATTGTTTTGGCATTAGGTATGGGGACTTATTTCGGTCCCATATGATAGGATGGAAAGTCCCTGGATAACCACATTCAGTATGCATGACATGACTTTTTGTACAATGTATTAAAGACAAAACAAGCTAGGGATTTTCAACACACTTTTGGAAATGGGGCCTCGACCTTTTGAGATGAGAATTATAGCAGCATTTTATTGAAATTCATGGGAAATCTGAAAAACACAAAACTATTTGAAATACAAGGATTTCGACAAATTCATTGTCATTTAACTTGTGTTTGGAAAGTTTGACTGCAAATTAGGGGAAAATATATTTTTACCAGTTGATGGAACATCAACACAGTTATGTTATGCTATGTTGTTTATTGGGAACAAGTCAAAGCACATTTTGCAGTATGGGGTTAATAACACATTATATTGACCCAAAATTACACATTAATGTGCATTTCAGCAACATAAACTCAACTTCAAGATTGAAATTTCCAAATCACACTTTTATTCATATATTTTTGCTTTCTAAAGTGACAAAAATATAGTAACAATTCGCTGAAAAATATAGGTCTACAAGACTTGTTGAAATATATGCTATTAAAGGTCAGTTCGGTGTCCTTTATGAGTTTTGAGATGTTATGAATTTGCTTTAGAATGTTACTTTTCAACTATTTTTTACCATTATATTCTTATGATAGAATTGACATTAAAAGCGATAGACTGGACTTTTAACAATTCTTGCACACGATTAACATGCAAATGAGTTTTGGTCAAGTTTCCCCAAGTGTATATTGGCAAGATCTGCCTGTGAAGTTGGACATAGAAGTTGCATCATTCTATGGCAGTCTTTGAAGTTGGGAAAATGTTTTACATGTACATGTATTGACCTAGAGATTTAAGGCTACTGATAGGAAGTATAGCCATAAGGGTATAATACTGCCCTGTCACATAGAAATTTAATATGGATGAAATGATATTTATAAGGACAAGATTTTATAATCATATCGCTGATCTATTCAGTTTGTTGCATAATAAATAAGCCATCAGTACTCACATTAGGCCAAATGTCTGACTCAATTTTTATTACTTTTTTTGTAAAACCTAATTTTACCAGGAGCCGGCCTGGCTCAGTCGGTAGCCCGCTCGACTCTGGATCGTGAGGTCGTGAGTTCGAGTCCCGCCGGCGACAGTTTGGTTTCCTGTCTTTTGGATGAGACAGTAAAAACTGGAGGTCCCGTGTCACAGTAGGTGTCGGCACGTTAAAGAACCCTCACTGCTCAATGGCCGTAAGTGCTGAGCATAGGCCAAAATTTGAAGCCCTTCACCGGCTTTTGGTGACGTCTCCATATGAGTGAAATATTCTTGAGTGGGACGTTAAACAACAATAAACAAACAAACAACTAATTTTACCAAATGAAAAAGTATTCAATATACTGAGTGTATTATACCTCATCAAAACTTACGATTGCCATCAACTAGTGTCAGTACTTTCAGTACTTTGATTTATTTTTTTGCATTGGCAAAGTCCCTACAATAGGGTGGAAAATTCCTGCATGCATGTGTACAGAATTTTTCTTTCATTTCCTAAATTACACTAAAGTGGTATGGCAATATATTTCACCAAACTGAATGTTATTATACTTAAAGCATTACCATCAATACAGTAGCTGTCTCTTGTCGGTATCTGAGATTTTTCTAGCAATCGCTTACTCAGTTGCTACATTGCAATAATGATTACAGACTTGGTGAAAATGACAATGGTCCATTAGGATTTGGTAAATGCCCATCAGACCCATATTTTTTTTTACAAATCGTAAGGCAGACATGTCTGCAACACTAACAAACAACAACTGACTATCAGAACTCATTTGGGTGAGTAGATATCAAGAACAAAATGTGAAAGGTACCAAGTCAACATGTACATAAATAAAATGGGTTGTGATTTCGATGGAACCAATATTTCTATATTTCATGTACTGTGTTCAACATGAATTGACAACTACAGTGTACATGTAGTGGACTTCCATGTTATTTATTTCTTATTCCTAACAAAAGAGGCAAACACCAGTTTGGGCAATATCCATGATTTTGTTACAGAAATGATGATATGTATGTACATAACATGGTCCTGTCAGTGTCCTGTCCGAGTAAAAGGGCCATAACTACATGTATAATGACTCGGCCGTGTGAAGCAGTATAATGAATAAAATCATGGTAGACCTAATCTACTAAACTGCAAAACGAGATAGATATAACAATACCCACATAACCACACATGATTCATACAAAAAAAAAAAATATATTGTGACCTGTGCCTGAGGCGATGATAGACACTAAGGTCTTAAATTCAAACAGCATTGCCGCCAGTATTAAACAATCTGATTGCTTGGTTTAAAACTTGTTATGGTCACTGACCAAGCCAAGGATGACCGTGATTGGCTAACAGGTAACCGGTCATCTAATAGATGACAACACTATCATAGCCTAAAGGGATAACCTATTGAACCAACTGACTGGTCATCTAAAGACATTAGCATTAGCTCAATAGTGTGACACCATACCAGGCTAAAAATAAACGGAAACCAAATTAATACCTATTAAATGATATTCAATACTACACCATAGCATTGGGGTTCAAGAGTATTTAGATACTGCGTCAAAAATTGCATAATAAAAATCTGTAAAGACTTCAAATCATTCCTTTATCTTGGCACCCCGCTGTGAAGTTGAAGTCCTAAGTCTTTACACTGCATGCTGTGTTCACTGGAACCTTCAACAGATAGGCTCATGCCACAGCCCTTGAAGTTAGGAAAGTCTTAGAAAAAGTGTTATACACACAAATACACTACATTTTGAAGATTAATTGTTTTATAATCACTGACACTGTTTACAAAGTAAGGATGCAAAACAGGTAACTGACATCGCTGTAGTGTTACCATCATAATGACAATATAAATAATAATGTGATAGGCATCTACTACATGTGAATGCACATGGTGTGTTTTGGTTTTTGCATGTTTTGTAATGAATCTGTGTGATTCACATTCATACAGGTTTTGCATGTCTGGGAATACTGACAATACCAGAGGTTTGTGTCAAATTATTGAAAGACAGAAGTGTTTTGTTTTTGGGTGGGGTAGCGGGCGTGTACACATCAGTTTGTGCTTAATAACTAGAGTATTTTTCAATGAACTAATCTGAATCTTCATCCATTATATGAAGATTTATTGCCATGGAAACCCTGACAAATTCAATAACCAAACATTTTTCACTGTACAAGTACATCATATTTTTCACCTGTTACAAGTACATCGTATTTTTCACCTGTTACAAGTACATCATATTTTTCACCTGTTACAAGTACATCGTATTTTTCACCTGTTACAAGTACATCGTATTTTTCACCTGTTACAAGTTTATCGTATTAACTGAATTATGGCCAGTTGTAGAATTGCTGAAACAGTTTCTGCTCAATAACTTAAGTAATTTTTAATGGATTAATTTGAAACTTGGTAGGAAGGTATATTGCTATGAAAGGTCACTCTAATTTGATAAGCCAAAACTTTTACCCGATATTTATGGAGTAATGGCCTCTTGTCACCCTGAAACATTTATGTCACCCACCCTCTATGGTGATTTATGTCACCCTCTTGTGCTCAGAAATGGATGCCCTTAGGTTCGTTTATTTTTCCTTGTAGGCTATGTGCTAATTAGGTTTAACATCTAGCACATTAAATGTCCATTTCATAACTCATAAATTACTCGATGCAGACTTGAATGGAGTGAAAGAACAGCCGAAATTAATGATCTGACAGCATTGATACATCGTTGTCAAATATATTTGCTGGAGTCAGCCTTGATGGAGGCTTAAGATTAAAAATGACACAAAGAACGATAAAACATATCAATAGTGTTGAGTATCGAAGGCAGTCTGTCACATGTGTTACAATCGTTTTGAACTTATGTAGGTCAGTTTGTTAGTTAAGTTTTATTGTCTTTTGGTATAATAAAACAGTTATTGCCCTTGTTTTGGGATGACATGAATATTTGCCCGCCCTCGAGATGTTATGTCACCCTCGGGTGAACAGATATTCATGTCAACCCAAAACAAGGGCAATAATTGTATAGAATTACAAGTACAATGTAGACACTATAGTCTGGTCAATGTAATTAAAGTATAACATAATTTTAGTGTAGAAATCATCACAATTTTTAAGATGCATCCAATGCACTCTATATATTAATTCTATTGGACCTCTTAGTAGGGTGATATGAAGCAGTCATATTCCCCCGAGGGTGTTGGCCGAGGGGAACATAATTTTAGTGTAGAAATCATCACAATTTTTAAGATGCATCCAATGCACTCTATATATTTATGGACCTCTTAGTAGGGTGATATGAAGCAGTCATATTCCCCCGAGGGTGTTGGCCGAGGGGAACATAATTTTAGTGTAGAAATCATCACAATTTTTAAGATGCATCCAGTGCACTCTATACATTTGGACCTCTTTGATGTGAAGCAGTCATATTCCCCCGAGTGTGTTGGCCGAGGGGAATATGACTGCTGAGGGTAGATGAACTTTCACATCACCCTACCAAGAGGTCCATTAATTCATTATTATACCGAAAAAAAAAAAGAATCAATCAAACACTTGACCGAGCCTTTGGTGCATTTCTTAGTGTTTGTAGAGTCTTTATTGTTCAATAGTTTGGTTATTTCTTCATTAATAGCAACATAGAAATGCTTTCTACTGTCGTCTGCATCCATTTTGTTTGTTTACATGGAGCCGACAAGAAAGACAACTCTTGTGAGAATCGGAGAGAGGGTCGCCGTGGGGACATGTGCTCCAGGGAAATATGAAGTTTTGTCATCCCTAAGGAGGACATGATGTTTTGTAACATGGTCATGTGATGTATTTTAACGAATCAGCTTCAGAGTATTACGGATATGGTATAATAATATCATTTATGATTTGGAGTGCGGACATCATAAAATACATGTACACCATGATCTCACTTCGAAATTTCTCAGTCAAAATTTTTAAGTAAAATCAGTGAGGACCGATATACAACCAACATGAAATGAAGATAACATTAATGTTGTCAGAACCGGTTTGGCTCAGTTGGTAGCACACTCAACTCTTAATCGTGAGTTCGAGTCCAGCCAGCAGCAGGTTGGTTTCTGGTCCTTCGGATGAGCCAGTAAAACCGTGTCCCAGTAGGTATTGCACATAAAAGAACCCACCCTGCTCCATGGCCGTAAGTGACGAGCATAGGCCAAAATTTGAAGTCCTTCACCGGCATTTGGTGACGCTTCCATATGAGTGAAAGATTCTAACAATAAAAAAACAAACATTTATGTTGTCAAACTGTATGACAGAACGTATTGATTAATGATTAATTGTGGATGTGAAAGTTTAGATGCGCAGGTAATTAATCTGTACAAGTACCTGACCACTACCGGGGACTATACAGGTCATCGTGTAATTACCCCAAGCTCACATCCGATAATGACATCTCTGTATGGTCTAATGACACTTATTAATAAACAGGGCCATCATGTTCCCATTGACAATTTGGATGATCTAATTCAGTAATTGACTTGTGTACTGGTAACCTAGAAATCTTAATACTTCAAAACAATGAAGGCACCAGAAACTATTTTCTATTGCCATTTGAAATGAAAAATCATATTTTTCGACATTGGCAAAGTCAGGTGCAACCTCTGCCTCAACACCAAATTGGGAATTTTTTTCATTGTGAAGAAACACATGTAATCATTAGTGGTGTAACAATACATTAATATAACGGTGGATATATTGCTATATTAATTCTTCCTAAACAATATATTGTTTTAAAAAATATCAATATTTTTCAGAAATATAAAAGATGGTATAATCTTGGTTCTTTTATTAGTATTTCAGTGTCTGTTGGTGTCACCTTAGTGCTGTATCAACAAATTATCTTTTTTGTCTAAAAAATGTTACCAATTGTACAGAATGTATAATGAATTATTCGTAGTCCTACGTCATTCATTGTTTCTGTGTTTCAGACGCAATTATTTCCAATGTTAAAATGAATATTCCTAACACAGTGATATGCTTTTCATTTATTGGATATATCGTGATACACAGTGATATGTTTTTCATTTATTGGATATATTATGATACACAGTGATATGCTTTTCATTTATCTTGATATATCGTGATACACGGTGATATGTTTTTCATTTATTGGATATATCGTAATACATGGTGATATGGTTTTCATTTATCCTGATATATCGTGATACACTTTTGAGTCATGATACACAGCCCTAGTTATCATGCTATTTGATTAACCTTAATTTATGAATTGAGGTCACTAGCACATGCAAGATGTACAAGATATGGTCATATTCACCTCAGCTGCTTGTAACTGTGATGTTCATTACACCTTGCAGCTATGATTGACAGTTTGAGGCATTTATTTCTTGCTTAAGCTTAAATGATATTAGTATGTTGACGGTGTAATGGATCATAGGTGACAGCTAAGCTTGCATTTTATTTCCACGAAAAAAGTCATTTTTCCTGCATTCCATGATTGCACACACATATATTAAGTAGGTAATTTTAGCTCAATTAATGTTTGTTGTTGCTAATTATTTACCAGAGCAACTAGCAATAAAACCTATGGCCTGAGAAAGCACTGTTACATTATTGAAAGGGACTTGTGTGGGCAAAAATGGTTACAGAGCATTGCAGGGCCGTAAACCACAGTCTCTCTCTTATACCTCAATTTGGCTTTTTATCGCCTCACAAATGAAGTTTGGAGGGGATAGAGGATTCGGTCCGTACAATCTACATAAATATATTCGTAGTTCATATGTTACGCCTTCCTTGTCACCACTCTAACATGTTTATTTGTCAATTGAATTTCACAAAACTTGATACAAAGGTTTATTATCGTAATATCTCAGACGAGTTTGCATTTTGTAACCCTTACTCTCTTATTTACAGAGATTCTGCCCTTTGTTTATTTCATTGAAATATTACTTTTAGCACTCTAACAAGTTTATTTCTCAATGAAATTTCACAAAACTTGATACAAGGGTTTACTATGGTATTATCTCAAACGAGTTTGCATTTCGTAACCCTTGCTCCCTTATTTACAGAGATACTGCCCTTTGTTTATTTCATTGAAATATTTCTCTCAGCGCTTTATTTTTTAATGGAATTTCACAAAACTTGATACAAGAGTTAAGTATCATAAATGGACGAATTTGCATTTCATAACAGGCACTCCCTAATTTACAGAGTTATTTCCCTTTGTTTATTTCATTGAATATTTCTGTCAGCACTCTAACAAGTTTATTTCCCAATGGGATTTCATGAAACTTGATACAAGGGTTTACTGTCATAATATCTTGGTTCCAAGTTTCGTAACCTGTGCTCCCTTATTTACAGAATTATTATCCTTTGCTTATTTCATTAAATATTTCTGTCAGTACTCTAACAAGTTTATTTCTCAGTGGAATTTCATGAAACTTGATACAACGGTTTACTACGGTAATATTCTTGATATATATATGAATTAAACAAGTGAAAAATGATTGAAAATCACAGATTTTGGGGAATTATTTATTAAAGTTATCTGTTTTGATATACATGTATGTCCCATCAAATGACACAAATGGCTATATGTAGGGTCATTTAGTATCTCAAAAAAAAAAAAAAAAAAGTTCCAAGAAAATGGATTTACAAGGTTATTTTGGGGTAAAAACAGTGAAAAATGATTAAAAATCACAGATTTTGGGAAGTATTTATTAAAATTACCTGTTTTGATATATGTCCCATCAAATGACAAATACATGTATGGCTATATGTAGGGTCATTTAATATCTAAAAAATTAAAAGTTCCCCCAAAAATGGTTTTATAAGGTTATTTTGGGGTAAAAACAGTGAAAATGATTGAAAATCACAGATTGTTGGGAATTATTTATTAAAATTATCCGTTTTGATATATGTCCCATCAAATGACACATATGGCTATATGTACATGATATAAGGTCATGTCATTCAATATCTAAAAAAACCATTAAAAATGGTTTTACAGGGTTATTTTGGGGTACAAACAGCGAAAAATAATTGAAAATCACAAATTTTAAAGAATTATTTATTAAAATTATCCATTCAAATATGCAAACGATTAAGTGGCATTTTGTCTTCAGTAGGGTCATTCCATATCATAAATACTTTTTTTTTAATCTAATCTAAAACAAATACTGAAAAGTTTCAACAAGTGGTTTTACAAGGTTATTTTTAGATAAAAACCATGTAAAATGATTAAAAATCACAGATTTAGGGAAGTTTTTTAAAAACTTTGTATATTGTGATATATTTGCAGTCAAGTAACCCATAATTGTCTTTACCTGCGGTCATTCCATATTAGAAACAGTTGGAAAGTTCCAATAAATGGTTATTTAGGGGTAAAACCATGGGAAATGATTGAAAATCACAGATTTCTGATTTATTTATTTGTCTGATGAAATTCATTCTAATCAAGTGACAGTCTCAAATGTTGGTTATTCTCTGTCATGTTCTAACGACACATTCAAAAAATTAATTCTTGTGTATAGTGAAGAAAAAACACATGGAGGGTATAGAGAAACCACATATTTATGGAAATGATATATGAAATTCATCTCCTGTAAATTATTTTCTTATAAGATGTTAAAAGAATATTTTTTGCACAAGTTTTGATTCTTAAACATGGATATCCAGGATGATTTTTAATGGAAATGACAATATTTCTTGGATGAATGAAATTAATAAGCTTGTGTTATGTCTTCGTTATATATTCGTAGCATCTGTACAAAACATGTGATTGTCTGAACAAAGAAATAATACATGTGTGCTGTCATTTAGATAGTAATGACTTGTGATCCAACACCAGAAATCGCTGCCACGAACACTTCCCATCTCTCTTAGTTAGCATGGGGATTGGCACCGAGGTTTTCATCCCATAAGCGAGGAACCCAGGCAGTGTCTCTCAGATCTGACATCTACCCTTCAACCTGTTTGACTTGGGTAGCCCGAGTTGGATCGTTACATCCAGCCAGCATAGCAATCAAGGTCATGGACTTACTATTAATCCCCTTCACCAGGGAAAGGTACAGCACGGGGGAAATTATAAGGCTAAGATAGGATTTGGGGTTTTTACTAGCCCTGTATCCAATGTATGCTGGGTATCCATGTCTAGGAAATAATTAAGGAGGGGGGACCAGAAGCAGGAAAATTATTGCATTTTATATCTACATCTCTTCAGTTTGTTTTTTTTCATTGATTTCCTAAGATTATGATTTTCAACAGAATCTGTGGAAATAATACATCCGAGTAATGTAGGAA